>ML783328.1:61507-73755 GCA_009831015.1 Picea engelmannii | reverse complement strand
TTAACTCATATTCAACTTAATATTTCCTTTGTTGTTAGTGTATTTTCTTGGTTTATACAATATTTGTAAGAAAAAAAACTTAAATCCACAAAGATAATTATTCACTACGCCAGGGAAACTTAGTATCTTTTTATAAAGTATTGCAATAATGAATTAAGTGAGTTAGTAGGTTGCACCCATTTGGATTGGGATACATATGAAAAACCTAACCTATATCCTTCATTGATTGTCAAAAGTAGAAGAGATATCTTCAATATGTATCCATTTTAGCAATGGGAAACCCTTCAAAGTACAAGTTAACCTTGACATCCCATTATTTAAAGTATATATAGACATGGATGGTGTCAAAAAATGGTTAAATATGTTATAGGTTTATTACTCTATTAAAAAAATTTATGATTGAAAAAGGATCACCTTCACACTCCTTAAGTAACTTACCCATGTTAATGATTTTTGGGATAACTACTAGAGAAACATGTTCAATATGAGCCTACAACATTTAGGATAGAACCCAAATTGGTAGATTGTGTTCATTCCCTCAGAGAGGAATTTTACCATGTTGCAAACTATGATGACCAATAGATGATATGGATATCTCTACACTAGGAGAGATTCTATATGGTGTCATAGAACACCAATATATTCCATACCTTGTGCTCAAAGTTGGGTATCATAGACTCCAAGAGGCACTTGGTTCTAAAGTATTGTAATGGTGTAAAATTCCCACTAGGAATTTGCAATTCTCTTTTCAATTTTGGTTATATGTTTTGTTAAACAATTGATGAGAAAATCAACCACTACATTGTATGTCAACAGTCTGAGTTTTTCTTGGTTTATCTCGTAGAGACAATTTATCAAATAGTTCTTAAATGACTATTCTAATGACCGAATTCAAAGGACCTCTAGTCCATTGTCTAGCAATATAATATACATAAGTTTGACTTTCAGAATAACTTGGGTGTTAATCTTAATTAGGACAACAATAACACCCTACATATATCAACAAAATGCACAATGAAATATAGAGGAACATG
The DNA here is from genome assembly GCA_009831015.1 of Picea engelmannii. NCBI lineage: Eukaryota > Viridiplantae > Streptophyta > Pinopsida > Pinales > Pinaceae > Picea > Picea engelmannii. Next base: position 72,721 of record ML783328.1, on the reverse strand, counting down.
GTTATATGTATTGTTGTTGTAACAACACTAATTAATTCTTTAATTATCATGAATGATAAATATTAGTTTAATGAATTATTAAAATAGATTTATGGAGACTTTATTATAATATAATTATTATTTGTAGTTGAACCAATTAATGGGAGGGATAAGCTGGTTGAGGAATTAATGAGGGGTAAGGTGGTTGGAGAAAGGATTCGAAGGGAGGAAGATAAGGGAGAAGAGAGGACTCGGGAAGGGGAGATTTTCATTTGGTTGATATTTTTGGTTTATGGAAGGGAAGCAAATTGGGAGAGGAAGAAGGAGGAGAGAAAGAAACAGTTTTTGGCTGCAACAAGTTTTCTTTAAGTTTTTCTTGAGGATTCTCACAGGGGCACTATTGTTGCTGGGAATTTTGGACTCGGGGGCTAGCAAACCGTAAGGATTCCTAGGGCTAGGGAGTTGGAGAGATTGTTCCTAGTTGGTTGGGAGGTTACTCAGCTTGGGCAGGATTCATCAGCTTCAGGTTCAACATCAGGTTGAGGTAAATACCTCATGCTCATTATGTTGTTGTTCATTATTATGATATTCATTATGCTCATTATGTTGTTGTTCATTATAATGTTGTTCATTATGCTCATTATGATGTTGTTCATTATTATGCTATTCATTATGCTGATTATGTTTATGTTCATTATTATGTTGTTCACTATTATACTGTTGAACATTATTATTATTATGGAACAATAAATAATGAAGTAAATTAGAAATAATTTATGTATTTATATTTATTTTTTTATGAGGCTCTGTATGCATAGGCCTTACATATGGTATCAGAGCCAAGTTTCAAAACTTCGACCAGGGCCTACCCACCTACCCACTTGTAAGAATCAAGGTTTAGGAATGTTGTTCCAGCAATAACCCAGATATTTAGAAAAACCTTAAATAGTTATATTGAAACCCTTTACAACAATTTAGAAATGCAGCCCTAAAGCCCTCTAACCACAACTAGTAAATAACCAGAAATAACCATGAAATGTTTATAAACATCTCATCAACTTTTTCACTTATACAAGTGAAAACTTTGAAAGGAGATATATAAACATAAATAATTAGATATATAAATAATCCATATATGGAAATTATATATACAGACACACACACACACACACACTAGGCCCGATGCCCAATCTCCAAGTTCATGATCTAAGAGCCAACATAACACCAAATCCAAAGTGCATATGTCCAAGAACCAATGAACAAGACACAGAGTGACAAGGAGCTGCACACACAAGGCCACATGGAAGGAGAAGCCCATGAGGGGCTTGTTTCCTACACAACGATAGGCTCGAAGCACAATCAACTTAATTAAGAAATCTCCAAGCCATGAGCACCCATACAAAACCCCACAGTCAAAGCAGCGCACCAAACATATGCTAATGGACAACTTTCAATGCTTGACACACAAGCTCCCAAAGACCAAGCACCAAGTGCCAAGGAGGAATCCCACGAGGTAGAAGGTTTGTGCACAACTCCAAATCAACACCCAACACCAAACATAGGGCACAAGGTGAAGATCCCACTGGTTCATATTTCGTGCTTTACGGAAACACACAGCCCATCGCCCAAGCACGAATCCCACAACATACCAACGCAAGCTCAACGCAACCATCGAGACTAAGAGGCAATCCCCATATCTCGTGCACTACTGCAATACACAGCCCAGTGCCCAAGGGAGAATCCCACAAGCTAACAACAAAGCCCAATACGAAGAGCTAAGTCACCGTGGAGGAGCCACAAGAAATCCCACAGGTCGATAAATATGCACTAAGCGTCTGAGACCCTCGCGCCTGAGACCAAGCACATACATCAAAAATCAACTCACAAGCATAGCCACCCACATGTGGGATGCTAATGTCAAGGTGTGTTATATGTGCTCAACGCATCAAACAACACCAAAAAACAACGCTGAAAGAACCAAACAACACCAGTTCAATGCCAAAATACCAAGTCGCCTAGCCATCAAGGAAAAGCTATGAGGAAGCCCACAACACATAGAACGAGAGCCTAAATCTGGAGCCTTAGATCACTCAGCCATCCTGACAGAGAGTAGTGTTGAGAGTGGGATTTAAACCTGAAACCTACAGCCCACGAGGCATAAACCTTTACACCAGCACCAAGCCACCAAAGAGAGGGTCTAAATTCCTCTACACCATGCGTGAGGGCATCGCCAACACCAACACAAGCATCGAGAATAAACTTTTCTGAGAAGGAGAGACGCCACCAGTATCTCAATTTCCATTCACTCGAACCTTATTCCATGTGTAAATATACTGCACTGCGCAGCCATTGCAGAGTGAAGGGGAAGAGTCTCGGGATGTAGTTGCAGAGTGGGAGAGGCGTAGTCAGGAAGGAGCGTTATGCAAGTGGGGGCAAAGGGTTTTGGGTAATGAGAGATCGAGGGGGGCACATGGGCCTCATGCGACGACCCATGATGCCAGACCTTTTTTTTAATTGTAGATTTTTTCAAAATTTAATTATTTTTATTTAAATTTTAATTATTTTAATTTAATTATTTTAATTTTAACCTTAATTGTTTTGATCTAATTATTTTAAAAATTTAATTATTTTAATTTTATTTTTTTAAGATAGTTGTTTCAAATCTATTTATTTTAATTTTAATTTTAAATTTTAATTGTTTTAATTTAGTTTAAATTTAAATAAATTTGAATATGTATTTTGTTTTAATGTGGTTTAAAATTTTGAATTATTTCAATTAATTCAATGATTAATTAAAGTATGTATGTACTTAGTATTAATTAATGTTAATATGTGATTAATAATATGAGTAATTAATTAAGTGATTAATTAATGTTAATATGTACTTGATTAGGATACTAATAATATTATTAATGTTTGGATTTGATTAAATATGTTGATTAAGACTATTGAAACTTTGGTTAAAGTTTAGTCTAGGTTATTGGGATATAATAATTAATTAACATTGTATTTAAAACACTTTAATTAGTTTCAAATCTCTAAAGACTTAAGGAGGTAAGTGACACTTATTGACGGGTACCTTGTAGTGCTAACATAGTTGGCAAGGCAAGGGAGTTAGAAACTATTCTGAACAAAGTTACCAAGCTTAGATTTTTTCAACCCCAATATTTAGCCACTTACCCTAAAGAGAGTAACGTTTGTTTATAGAAAAGTAAAACAAAAAACTTACACCTAACCCTCTGTTTACAAGTATAAGTTGAGTGAAATTGAACTACCTTAGACTCTTCCCTAACAAGCATTTGGTTTGATGAAAATTCAATTATACGGGATGGTTAGGACTCGGGGAAATCAAGGCTGAGGGGCATCATCGCAAGGACTGCCAACGTCAGTGCTGCCACCGCCATCGCCTGAATTAGCTCTCATTTTGTGCTCTTTGGAGGCTATTAATGAGACTTTAAAGGGGCGCCAACCAACAAATGTCGAAGTGGAACCCCCACCATATGGAGTGGGTAACCCTGAGGCATAGAGGGATTTATAGAGAGGGACTCCACCTAGGGACATCACTAGAGAACTGCAGAAGATCAAACTCCCAGATTTTGTCAGGAGTCATGTCAGTAAACGTGCAGAGGCATGGTTGGAAGGAATGACATAATGTTTCTCCGTAAGAGACTATGCTTCCACATTAAAGGCGAAATAATGATCTTTCAGTTGAGGGACAGTGCCTTGAACTAGTGGGGAAAACTGGAGAGGCAGTTGCACCTTACCCCAAACACCGTCTCATGGGAACATTTTGAGGAAAGGTTTCGGAGGAAATATTTGTTTGCTTACTATGAGGAACAACAGGTGGGATCATTTCATGCTCTAGTTCAGGGAAATAGTATCGTGGAAGAGTACAAGATCAAGTTCATGGAGTTGGTAAAATATCTTTCGTACATGGATAATGATCAATGACAGGAATACCACTTTGTCTATGGGTTAAACCCTAAGATAAGGGCCATGGTACGGATGTGGAAACTATCATCTATAGTGGAAGCAGTTGAAAATGCATCTTATGTAGAGGAACAAATGAGCTTAAATGGAGGTATGAGATCGACCTTTCCACAACAACCTATATTCGTGGGGAAGGCCCCTAGGACATTCTCTAGGGGAGGGACCTCTAGGCCGCTTCCTTATGGTAATAGAGTCACACCTAGGACAATTTATATAGGTATTTCAATGGCAGCAAGTGTAGCATCCCACTCATCACCAACGACACGGGCAAGTCCACGACCTTCTCAGGGAGTAGCAAGTAGGGGCAGGGGCTCCAGGGGAAGGAACTCATTTCAGAGACTGCCATAGAGCAGTGCACAGGTTCCATCTCCTGTTACATGTTGGGGATGTGGAGGACCCCATTACCAACATGACTGCCCAGAGTTGCAAGAAGGATTTGTGCATAGAGAGGGAAAGGCCCTGATGGGAAGAGAAAGTAGTAGCCACCAGATTTATGCAGCGGTTAATAATCGCCAGACATAACATCAATCCACGATGGTAGAGTCGTCAGGTACGCTAAATCATGTCAATGTTAAAATCTTATTTGATTATAGTCTACAAATAGTTTCATTTCACCATCTGCATTAGAAAAGTGTGGGTTGGTAGCCTATGAGAACGATGACTTTAAACAATTCGAGATGGCTTTGGGGGAAAGAAAGTGGTATGACCTAGCGATGATAATTGTCTAGTAGACATGGGAGTGTGTACTACTAGGTTGAAGGTATATGTCACTACTCTAGGGACGTATGACCTAATCACTGGAATGGATTGGTTAGAAGCCCATCAAGCTATGGTAGATTGTTTCACAAAAAAGGTGTTCTGTGTTGACGATGAAGGAAGGCTAGTAGAGATCTATGGTGTACTAAGGAAGGTGTGTCTACACTTTATCTCAACCATGGAGGTTAAACGTTGCAGGAGGAAAGGGTGTCGACTATATGTAGTGGAAGCAGTGAATGAAAGTAAAGGACCCTCCTTGGATCAGTACCCAGTATTGTTAGAGTTTAAGGATATTTTTCCGAAAGAGTTTCTAGGGTTACCTCCTGAGAGGGGTCTTGATTATACTATTGATCTAAAACTTGGTGCAAAGCCAATTTCCATGACTCTGTATAGCATGATAGTGCCAAAAAGTTGTGAGTTGCAAATTCAGTTGAAATAACTACTCGACTTAGGGATAATAAGGCCTAGTGTCTCACCTTGGGGTGCACCAGTAATTTTTGTGAAGAAGAAGTATGGTTCCTTACAACTGTGTATAGATTACAGGGACTTGAACCATGCTATAGTGAAAAATAGGTACCCAATGCCACAAATAGATGATCTCTTTGATCGAATGAAAGGAGAAGCGGTGTTCTCAAAAAATGATTTGTGATCAGGGTATCACTAGTTAAGGATTAAGGAAGGCGATATTCCTAAAACTGCATTTCGAACTCGGTTTTGGCATTGCGAGTTTGTTGTAGTACCTTTTGGTTTGACCAATGTGTCAACAATATTCCTGAGCCTCATGAATGGTGTATTCTGGAAGTACTTAGACCACTTTGTACATGTCTTTCTGGATGATATCCTCATCTATTCTAAGAATGAAAGAGAATATGTGGAACACTTGTGAGTGGTGTTGTTGTGGATTAGAGAGAATCAATTGTATGGAAAGTTGTCTAAGTGTTCTTTCTTCCAGAAAGAAATTCAATATTTAGGTCATATCATTTCCAGTGAAGGAATCTCTGTGGACCCAGAAAAGGTAAAGGCCATTATGGAATGGTTAGTGCCGAAAATTGCTCATGAGGTAAGAAGCTTCATGGGGCTAGTAGGTTATTGCTGTAGATTTGTGGAAGGGTTCTCTAAAATAGTGAAACCCATCACCACTCTGCAGCGCAAGGGGGTCAAAAATGAATGGACAGAAGAATGTGATAGTGCATTCATCGAGCTTAAGAGGTTACTAACTAGTCCACCAATTCTACGAGTGTCAGATATGGAAAAAGACTTCACATTCTGCACGGATGCCTTGAAGCAAGGGTTGGGGGTCGTGCTAATGCAGGATGGAGTTATAGTGTATGCGTCAAGTAAGTTGAAGAAACATGCGGAGATTTACGCTACTCATGATTTAGAGTTGGTAGTTGTAATGATAGCTCTGAAACTTTGGAGGCACTATCTAGTGGGGTGAAATTTTGAGCTTAAAACGGACCATGAAAGTTTAAAACATCTTTTCACTCAAACAAATATCAATGCTAGGCAGAGGCGATGGAGTGAGTTTATGAGTGAGTACAATTTTGGAATTTCGTACATCAAGGGAAAGGAGAATGTGGTCGTGTATGCCTTGAGTAGGAGACCACGTGTCTTCTCTTTGGTACCCTTAAAAGTTAATTTGAGGGAGCGTATGTTGACGCAACTCCTTGGAGATCGTTGGTATTTGAAGGTTACTTCAACCCTCCAGAGTCGGAGGCAATTAGATCCAAAGTATGAAGGATATAGCCTGGAATTAGATGGACTATTAAGATATCAAGGAAGGATGTACATCCCCAAAGGTAGGGATATTCTAAGAATCATACTAAAGGAAGCCCATAGAGCACTTTATTGTGCGCATCCAGGTGTGAAGAAATTTTATGCAAACATGAAGAAGATTTTCTTCTGGCTAAGCATGAAGCGCGATGTAGTCCATTTCGTCGCCAAGTGCCTAGAGTTTCAACAAGTGAAAGTTGGCCACCACCACCTGGTAGGTCTCCTAGCCCGCATGATGTCCCTATGTCCAAATGGGAAGTCATTTCTATGGATTTTTTTATGGGGTTTCTGCTCACATCACATAGACACAATGTCATTCTTGTAATAGTTGATAAGTTGACCAAGAGTGCTTATTTTATTTCGATTAGAGAACCTTACAATGTCACTGATGTGTCACGCATGTTTGTAACTGAGATCATCCATTTGTATGGGATACCTCAGAAGATCGTTTCAGATAGGGACTCCAGATTCACTTCTAGGTTTTTGACAAGTTTGCAGTCAGCGTTGGGGATGCAGTTGAACTTAAGCACAACTTATCATCCTAAAATAGATGGGAAGACTGAGAGAGTATATCAGGTCATGAAAGACAATCTTAGGATGTATGTTATGGATAATCAAACAGATTGGGAGAAGTACCTACATTTGGTAGAGTTCGCCTACAATAACAATTTTCATAGCTCCATTGGAATTCCACCCTACGAGGCTCTGTATGGAAGGCCATGAAGAAAACCGTTGAGTTGGGAAAGGTTAGAGGACTGAGTGATAGTTGGGCCATAATTGATTCAAGAGATGGAGGAACATGTGGTTCAGATTAGGCAGAGACTAAAGGAAGCACATGATAGACAGAAAAGTTATGCTAATGCACATAGGACTAACCGAAGTTATAAAGTGGGAGATCAATTTTTCATTCGTATAAGGCCTAATAAGAGTGCCATTAAGTTCGGGAAGGGGAAAAAAATTCCACCTCTATTTATAGGACTGTTCAAAATCCAAGAGAAAATTGGACCCATTGCCTATCGTCTCGTACTGCCACCCCACTTGCATAAGACACATAATGTTTTTCATGTATCTCTTATACATCATTGTGTTGCTGACGAATCTCATAAACTAAATTAGAAGGAATTGCAGGTAGATTCTGACAGCTCAGGAACCGTTACGGATATTGGACCGTAGAGTCTGACAGCTCAGGAACCGTCTAGTAGACCAAGTTAAGGTCCAATGGGACAAGTATAGTCCAGTATCTTCTACTTGGGAGGATGCTAAGACATTAAACAAGATCATCCCTCACTTTTTTTACCACCTCGAGAAAATGTTTCTAGAAGGTTGGGTGTATGTAACGCCACCTTTTGACTTAGACAGCTAGGATTACCTAAGGCCTAATCACCTTTATTTTCTATTCACTATGAAACTATTAATGATATACTTGAACTTTTAAGATGTAGGAACCTATGTGAATGTCAATTCTATGAATGTTTAATGTGATTTAAATGATGATTGATATTATGCAATCTATTATGTGAATGTCAATTCTATGAATGTTTAATGTTATTTGAATGATGATGGATATTATGCAATCTATTATGTGAATGTCAATTCTATGAATGTTTAACATTATTTGAATGATGATGGATATTATGCATTCTACTATGTGAATGTCAATTCTATGAATGTTTAACGCTATTTGAATGATGATGGATATTATGCAATCTATTATGTGAATGTCAATTCTATGAATGGTTAACGTTATTTGAATGATGATGAATATTATGTGATCTATTTTTAACTTGAAAAATTTGTAATTAAAGTTGTTGGTACGTGGATACCGAGTTGATATTATGGTTGAATTCATTTACATGATGATAATGCATAGATATGTATGAGTTTGTGTTATGGACTAATATGCATGTCAATGGGCTAATAAATGGCCAAAGGAAATAATAATAAAAGTGGATGTCATGAACACTAACCGAGAAACAATATTGTATGAATCCTTGTCTGTGAAATTATGTTGGTTCGAATGCATTGCTATGATATATGGACCAATGCAGGTTCTTTAGGTGGTGAGAGTACCTAAAAACTGAATATATGATGACAAAATTCTCAGCAACACAGTGCCACTGTATATTCCATGTTCGGGTGTGGACCCTAGTCCTATAGGAGGGGTGGAGGCATTTCCCACTGTGTATCCTCTGAAACCTAGAGTCATGGGAGTACGGTGTTAGCTCATGCTCCCCTAGACATGTGATGATGATTGTCAGTTGCATGTTGGGGAAGCTTGGTCAAGAGAGTGACACTTCCGCTTACGGGTTCTATTTGGAGTTAGTTCAATATAGTTGACGCTTCAAGATAGTCCAGCAGAGGAAGGATAGGGATGGAAGATGGAAGTAAGTTAGCGATGAAATATGAATAGAAATAGTTGGGAGTGTATGGGAATTTTTCCTTATAGTGGAATTTATTGTTTTCCCCCTTTGAAAATAAAATATGTATATATGTATATTCATAATTACTTAACTGAACTACAATTGCCTAAATGAACGTTGTTATGCTAAATTATTGTAATTAACAGATTTTGGGAACATTTTAATTGGTTTATTATCTTTTATGAAGTGAATGGTCTTGTTGATTGGATTGGATGCATACAAGAATTAATATAGGTGTGATAATTATTGTCATTAGTACATGTGTGAGCCTTGTATGTGCTAGCTACACATGCATTTCTTGCACATGTACACTAGTATGTATAAGTTTTTTTTTGTTTAATGATGATGTTGTTTATTGGATATGAATGTATGAACCATGTGTCATTTCCCTTGTATTGTAAATTACCATAACTTCGAGACGAAGTTTCTTAAAGGGTGGGTGTATGTAACAACCCTAATTAATTCTTTAATTATCATGAATGATAAATATTAGTTTAATGAATTATTAAAATAGATTTATGGAAGCTTTATTATAATATAATTATTATTGGTAGATGAACCAATTAATGGGAGGGATAAGGTAGTTGACAAATTAATGAGGGGTGTGGTGGTTATAGACACGACTTGGAGGGAGGAAGATAAGGGAGAAGAGAGGACTCGGGAAGGGGAGATTTTGGTTTCGGTGATATTTTTGGTTTATGGAAGGGAAGAAAATTGGGAGAGGAAGAAGGAGGAGGGAAGGAAACAGTTTCTGGCTGCAACAGTTTTGCTTACAACTTTTCTTGAGGACTCTCACAAGGGCACCGTGATTGCTGGGAATTTTGGGCTCGGGGGCCAAGAAACTGTAAGGATTCCTAGGGCTAGGGAGTTGGAGAGGTTGTTCCTAGTTGGTTGGGAGTTTACTCAGTTTGTGTAGGATTCATAAGCTTCAGGTTGAACATCAGGTTGAGGTAAATACCTTACGCTCATTATGTTGTTGTTCATTATTCTTATTATGTTGTTGTTAATTATTATGTTGTTCATTATGCTCATTATTATGTTGTTCATTATTATACTGTTGAACATTATTATTATTATTATGGAACAGTAAATAAAGAAGTAAATTAGAAAGAATTTATGTATTTATATTTATTTTCTTATGAGGCTCTATATCCACAGGCCTTACAGTTGGAAAATGGATTGATGTACAAGAGATAAGGCCACCTATAATGAATAATATGAAAAAAATTGAAGTATTATAGTGGCCTATAGGTAATGGTTGGAGCCACTAGTGCCCAACAAGCTTGTAACAGAGTATTCGACCCAACATACAAAGATTCCAGCTCCCAAACCAAATAATAATTCTCCCAGCTAATAAATTCAAACTCCAAAGTGAAATATGTGACCATCATATATGAAACGCGTCCCCACTTGACAGTATATGGTCTCTAGCTGAATAACTCAATCTTTCTATGAAAATATCTCCGTCTTGAAACTCAGAAATGTGCCGAACATAGAGGTGAAATGTTCCTTCTAGTAATATTCAACCCTAATGGTGTAAATCAACCTCCCAAGTATTAGCACAACCCAACAAGGGGTAAAATCATCCCCAAGGTAAACAAATCCAACCAAGGAAGAAAGGACTCACTCAACACTAAGGGAAAACAAGCAACTAGTGAGAAAACTCAACATGTAGTATATAAAATCGCCCCACATGCCAGAACTCGGCTCTCAAGAAATAAATATGATTCAGCTTCAAGGAAACTTGATCCTTGAATGAGATAACTCTACCCACTAAGGAAAACTCTTCCTACATGGGGGGAACTTAGTTCACACAACAACCATCAACTTCTACACACAAAATTGCACTGCCAAATGACGGAAACTTAACCACATTGAAGCACAAGGAAGAAATATGAAGTGATCTCTTCAAAAACTATCTAGGGTTGTATCGTTGCAACACGGAAACGAGATATAACTGCAAAGGCTTTCCGAAAACACTAGAAAACTCTCCAAGAGCTCTCCAAATCTATTTTATCAATGAGAAAAAATGAAACAACGAGGGGCACCCCCTAATTTCTCCTCTTTTATTTATCCATTGGGTTATTTCCCACTCACCTTACTTTTATTTTATTTTTAATGTCACTTATGCTTGCACACTTTATAATTTTTAAGTGACTTAATTTTCCTAAGACCCATGTCCCCCCTTTTTCCTTTTTTTTCACTTTATAACATTTTTTCCTAGGAAAAAGTTGAGTTCCCTAGGTGACTTTTCCGACTTAGCCTACGAGAACCAAGTTAGGCTAGAGGAACCACT
>ML783328.1:27834-45855 GCA_009831015.1 Picea engelmannii | reverse complement strand
TATTGCACATGTGTTAAAATTATATATATATATATATATATATAATGTATAATATGTATTACATTTAATTTTTTTTTAAATATTTATAATATATATATATTAAATGTATTATATATAATATAATATATTACAAAAGTGTACTACATATATTACATATTACACTAATAAAAAAATACCAAACTAGCAAGGTCAAAATATTAAAAAGGCCCGGAGAGCTTGGGTTTCCAATCACTCAAATAACAATATCAAATCCCTCCCTCCCTCTGCTTATAAATTGGGGAGATTGGCAGGCTATAAACGTTTTTTTTTTCAAATATCGATCAACTATCCAAAAGCGCATAGCTTCTCAGGGCTTAAGTATTCTCTCTCACTTTCCTCAAAGAAAAGGCCAAAAGGGCAATAGAGGAATTGGTGGACCATGCAAGACCATGGGCATATTTTGATGGAGCCTTTTAAGATGATGGTTTCCACATTTGTCAGTTTCTCACTCTTTCAACTTCAAAATGAGCTTAGTAATGGCTATAAAAGTCCTAGTTACCTCCATGGGCAAAAAGGAATAAGATCCCTTCATATTTTTGGTGACTCTATCATGTTTAGAAATTGAGTTAATAAATCACAGCGATGCCACAACATCAGATTGCTTCCTATTCTTGAAGAAATTTTCATTATTCTTAACACTTTTGACAATTATTCTGTCTTTCATGTTTAGAGGGAATGAAACATGGCCATCGATTCTCTAAGGTACTTGGTTCCCGGGACTGGCACGTAGAGGAAATCTTGGCGGAATCCCATTTTGAATTTTTCCACCGGCCGTTCATAAAGTCTTTTTTTTCCCTCAAAATTGGTACGTGAAGTTTATACGGATTCAAATGTGATTCTTTTTTGTTGATACAAACCTTGATGATCTCTGCATCTACAGGCAAGCTGGTGTTTTGTTCAGACTACATCATTAAGTTAGTGGTATATGAAGAGAAATAATTAAGTTAGTGTTAAATTTTTTTATGATATATGAAGAGAAATCATTAAGTTATAAGTTATAGAGATTTTTTTTTTAAATTGTGTTACAATGCAATACTATATATAATATAACTAGTAAATAAATGCATGTAATATAAGTAGTATTAACTTTGGATTTATTATGTAGTTATAGGATTAAATCTTTTAAGATGTAAACATTTATCAAAAAAAATTCAAGTTATTTTAATTTAAAAAAAGTTTTATTTTGAAGAATTTGATTCCTATCTTCACAAGATAGATACTAGGTTAAAATACATCTCTCTATATATTTATAGAGTGTAAGAAAAAAATTGTGTTAAAATATTTTAATGGTGTGTTATTCACTTTTAGGGAGTTGTGTAACTCATTTTGTTCTCAACACACACACAACCAACTTCTATCATGAGCTAAGAGAGATAATTCCATCCAAGTGAAAACAAAAATTAGATTGAAAAAACTAGAGGAAAAGTTTTCACCTCATGGATTTGATCCCTCACAATGCATGATAGATCTGGAGTTAAGATGAGTATATGATGTTAGTAAAACAATGGTTGGAGAAGACTTAAAAACCCTCAAATTCTAGATGCTAGATGAAAATCACTTTCTCTTAAAATGTTCCACATTAGATAAAAAATTTAGAATATTACTAATTATATGTAAGTGCATATCACGTGTTTTTTTTTTTTTTTTGTGACAGAAACGATTATGGGCTTGTCTTTCTGAACCATTCTACTTCTATAGCCAAAGACTTGTGAGCTTAACTAGTTCTTGTACGCCTTCTAAAAGAACTAGAAGTTTAAATCTCGAAACTCCAGTCACTGTTTCAGCATAGGTCTCAGCATTGTTTCAGCATGTGTCTCAGCACTGTTTCAGCATTGTTACAGCGGTGTTTCAGCATATGTTCCAGCATTGTTTCAGCGTCCAGCACTGTGTTTCAGCATATGTTCCAGCACTGTGTTTCAGCCTCTGTTCCAGCACTGTGTTTCAGCAAATGTTCCAGCCCTGTTTCAGCTAAAAGATTCCTGGTAAATCATAGGGCCAATCCTAAGTGAGCTAAAACAGAAATAACTTGTGAGCTTGGAAAACCCAACTATTTCAGTGACCCGGTTCGATTGCGGGTCATTACATCCTTTCTGACTTGAAGGGTTTTTTTTTTCCTTTTTGGCACGGTCTGTCATTCTTTGCTTTGATGAGATTGGCTTTCCTTCGGACTTGGGGGGCCTTCTTCATCAGTTAAGTCAGGGCCTTCTTCATCTGCTAAGTCGACCCAGCTTGAGATCTGGTATTCGGGCTGAGAAGTGCCTGGCAATCTGGTTGGATCAGTTTCTGCCTGGGCCTTCCCCATGGGCTTTTTAGGGGAAGGGGGCTCTTACTCTTGAACATAAATGACTTGTTCCGTTTTCTGTGGTACAATCTCTGTATCTTCCTCGCTAGAGGTATCATTAGCCGGTTTTATGCTTTGATGATCAGGAAGAGCTCCTATCCACAATGTGGGTTTGCATTGGATCTTTGAATTCTTCTTTTTCTCAGGGAGTTTCTGACATTTGTTGGCTAAGTGCCCTGTTTCAAGACAACTTCTGCACCTGAAATGAAGATTCTCATAGTCGATCTTCTGCATCCAAGAATAATTAATCCCTTGAAGAGTGATTTGCGTTGGGAATCCTTTACTGAAATCTATCTCTACACAGATCCGTGCATAGGTAGTGAAGCCACATTTAGTTTCCGGACTGCTACTATGAAACTTGCCAAGAGCATTTCCAATATGGCTAAGAGAGGAGTCACCCCAAAAATGAATAGGTAGACTAGGGAGCCTTACCCACACGGGGGTCGTAGGGATGGAAGCTGAGGAGGGGTCGAAAGAAGGGGTCCAGAGCTGCATAGACAGACCCAACCTGCCCCAGAACCAAGGCCCAGAACTGTAGATCAAATCTCTATCCTTAGAGTAGGGATTGTGGACGAACAAAATCGTTAAATGCTACCGTGTAAAATCATTATGAGAATAATTAAAATCGGATGGACTACCGTCTAAAATTTGACGTTTACTTGACCTGTGGGGACGGCGTTGGTAACGGCATTGGCAAGATTTATTACACCTATCTGCTACAGAATTCCATTTCGATTTTACGTTTTTTCGTTATGATGAAGTTATCAACCCTATGAAAGGACAATGATTAAATGTTCCTGGTGGAGAAGAAGAAATAAATAACAAAAGTTTTACCATTGTAAAACACATCGAAATTCGAATGCAATGTATTTTGCAATTTCACTGTAGGCACTTGTTTTCTTGTGTTGATATTGATATGACATTGAGAGATATTGAAAACTTAGATAAGAACCTGCACGATACAATCAAACTTTCCAAGTGTCCTGAACCTTCTATTAACTTTATATTTATATTTTATATGAATATAAATTTATTATTATAATATAATTTTTTTTTTAAGTTTTAACTCATATATAAGATTAAATTAATGTTTTTTAAGTTTTAACTCATATTTTATTGATTCTTAATATATAAAAACAATTAATATGTGTTTTGTTTTAATATAAAAACAATTACTAGTGTTTTTGTTTTAATAACTTGAATGATCTTTTTTAAGTTTTAATTCATAGTATATCTTATTGATTTTAAATAATTATATTTATTAAAAAATTTAAATAATGTAAATATAATGAAAACAATTTTATAATATAAAATTCTAATATGATGATCATTATTAATGTCCACTAAGATCCAATTGGTTTATTCCATTTTAAGAGGGTAAGTGATTACTTGTGATTATTTAGAATTTTGTTTATGTTCTAGATACTTTCCAAGATCACCATACTTTTATTGAGTTAAGATGTTAAGAAGGTTGATAGTATGACAAATATTTTGAAAATGAAATCTAAATATGTATTTTTGTTCTAATATACAAAAACAATTACAAATATTTTTTTTCTTAGTAACTTGAAATAAAACTTGAATGTAATATATTTTTCTCCTATATTCAAATTCTTACCATATTGCAACTTTGTAACTATAAAATTCTAACTAAAAGCATTGTTGTTTTATATACAAATCTTCATAACTATTAAACTCCAATAAAATGCATTGTTTTCTTATATACAAATCTATAATATGGATGTAACTTCCTCCAACATTCTTATAAAACTCGAATAAAATGCATTGCTATCTTATATGCATATCTCTAATATGAATGTAACTCCTCCAACAGTCTTGCTTTATATCAGTGACATGTTGTAACTTCATAATTTAAATTTAAATTATATTATAATGTTTTTGTTTTTGTTTTCAAATTTATAATAGAGAGGTGTTTTTTTTTTTTAGTTTTTTTTTTCAAATTTATAATAAAGAAGTTTTTTTTTTCTTATTTTCAAATTTATAATAAAGAAGTGTTTATGAATGATTTTAGTGACTCATGTGCATCAATTAAATGTAGTATGGGAATTTTATTTTTAAATTAAATGTTTTTTATAATTTAAAGAAATTTTACAAATATTTTTGAAATGGAAATCATTAAAATAAACATTTACCATAAAATGTAATTTATAAATTTTAAAATTTGGGAAACATAATACCTATAATTTCTCAATTATTAATTTGTTATGTTTACAATTTTTCTTTATATACTATATATGTAATTATTATCAATTAAATGTAGTATGGGAATTTTATTTTTAAATTAAATGTTTTTTATAATTTAAAGAAATTTTACAAATATTTTTGAAATGAAAATCATTAAAATAAACATTTACCATAAAATGTAATTTATAAATTTTAAAATTTGGGAAACATAATACCTATAATTTCTCAATTATTAATTTGTTATGTTTACAATTTTTTTTTATATACTATATATGTAATTATTATGTGTAATACAACATAACAATAAGTCTTTCATAAATGCATTTTTATCTACATCATTATTGCAACATGTTTTTCTTTTCTATAAATGTGTTAAATGTTTTCTTCTACATAATTTTAAAAGAGAAATTAAGGGGAAATATTACATTATATCTCTTCTTCATATATAACACATGCCAAATCAATTATTGAATCTTCAAAATTTTCAAATCTAAAATATTTTTAATTAAAAAAATACATAATTAAAAAATTTCTTAGATTTATATAAAAGTAAATTATACAACTTTTTTCTTTGCAAAACATTAACTTAATAAATACTTAAATATTTATATAAATACTTAATCTAAAATATTTTTAATTAAAAAAATACATAAGTAAAAAATTTCTTGGATTTATATAAAAGTAAATTATAAGAAATTACAACAACTTTTTTTTTAAAACATTAACTTAATAAATACTTATCAATTATTGAATAAAAATATTTTATAAAAAATTACAACAATTTTTTTCTTTCACTTATATAAAACATTAACTTAATAAATGTTTATCAATTATTAAATAAAAATATTTTTAAAACATGAGATGGTATAAATTTATAATAGGAGAAATCAAATCCAAATAAAATACATTTGTAAAATATATAAAATCTAAAATCTAAAGTAAGTAAACATGTTGTAAGAGAATATAGTGAACAAAGTAATACATTTTGTAGATAATTTATATGGGAGTTGTATGTTATTAGTTGTGTTAATTGAGTTAAAATTTAAGAAAATGTTAAAAAATGTATAAATCATTTGGTATTTAAGGTATTTTTTTAGAAAAAAGGAATCAACTGTATTGGTACTTTTATTTCAATTGTAAAGATGAACTATGTATGAATGATATTGGTACTTTTATTCCAATTATAAAGATGAACTATGTATGAATGATTCTTTCACTTGCTCCTTACTTTATATGGGAGGTACATGACATGTATCTTAAAATTGATTTTCTACATGGTAATCTCATTGATGATATTTTTAGAGGCAACCCTCCATTTTGAGAAGGATGGTAGTCTTGTGTGCCAATTGAAGAAATCATTGTCTTGTTTGAAATAGGCCACCATGACATGGTATGAGAAGATTAACCATTTCTTCAATCTTGGTTTCAAATATTGTTATTAAAATCATGCTATCTATGTATTGCATGTAAATGGTGAAACATTAATTATTGCATTATATGTGGATGAACTCGTCATTGATAGAATGATGTTAATTTAGTTATGGGTTCAAAGAAATAACTAGTTGACACATTTGGGATGACTGAATTTGGTCTATTGCATTTATTTTTGGGCATCCAAGTATTAAAAATGGATGATGGTAACTTTATTTCTCAACCTAAATATGTGTCAAATCATTTACAAAAGTTTAGAATGGAAGACTATAAACCCTGTGCTACACCTTATCAATCAAAACTGAAGCTAACCAAGGAGAGTGATTCTCTAAATGTCGACACTACACTCTATCAACAACTTGTTAGTAGCCCCCCCGGATGGGGTACCACGCGGAGCAGGAAGGATACGTGGAGCAGTGCCAGGAGAGGCCATTAATGGTGGCCACTCGCCCCCATCTCCTCACCATTTATGATGGGTACAAACCCAAGCGGCCTTCACCATACGACAAGTCTTCTAACTTGTGTGAGGAGAACGACCAACCAGAGCATTAAGACCATAGCCTTAATGGCCATAGCTATCATTTTCGCCCTTATCAGCAGCCTTGGAGGCTTTCGGATGATTCGAAAGGTTGTAGAGCCGAACAGAGGCAACCTTGCAATGGGCACTCCAGCAATAGCTCTATTTCTAAGCATGCACGAGCAAGGGGGCAGCCTCGCAAAGGCGCAGGGTGGTACGCGACCGACTCGCGAAGGAAAAGGAAAAAGAAATTTGAGAGAGCACTGACTCTAGATAAGAGAAGGAGACCCAGGAAGTCCAGAGGAATAGGGACACCTCCCATGGCGTATGTTGAGGAGATTCCTCCGGAGGAATCCATCCAGAATTACTCAGAAAGCCTCCTTTTCACGGTTCCGGACAATTGGGATCCCCCCGCTCGTTTCGGAGAAGACGCCATGACCCCTATTCCAAGAACTGAAAACGGTCCCAGTGGCACTCCAGCTGAGGAATTCACACCTTGCTTTGTAGAGGAAGAGACATAGAGAGACATCGAAGAAAACATCCGCTAACCTCCTGATGAAATGAGGCAGTAGAGTGGGCAGCGAGAGCATGAGGAGGAGGTCGACGCATAGATGGAAGCTCCCCCCTCTTCCATTCTACAAAATTCGCAGGACCAACCACCACTTCTTCACCCAAAGCACCTAAATTTAATCTTCGATGTACACAGCATGGTGGACGACCAAATTTTTAGAGCCATCCACATCAATCAACGCCTGGATATGTTGTACGTTGCCTACTACATTCTATGTCAAAAGTCTAAGTTTTTCTTGGTTTATCTCGCAGAGACAATTGATCAAATAGTTCATAAATGAATATTCTAACGACTGAATTCAAAGGACCTCTAGTCCATTGTCTAGCAATATAATATACATAAGTTCAACTTTCAGAACAACTTGGGTTTTAATCTTAATTAGGACAATAATAACACCCTACATATATCAACAAAATGCATAATTAAAGATAGAGGAACATGGTTATATGTATTGTTGTTGTAACAACCCTAATTAATTCTTTAATTAACCTGAATGATAAATATTAGTTTAATGAATTATTAAAATAGATTTATGGAGACTTTATTATAATATAATTATTATTTGTAGTTGAACCAACTAATGGGAGGGATAAGGTGGTTGAGGAATCAATGAGGGGTAAGGTGGTTGGAGAAAGGATTCAGAGGGAGAAAGATAAGGGAGAAGAGAGGACTCGAGAAGGGGACATTTTGGTTTGGGTGATATTTTTGTTTATGGAAGGGAAACCAATTGGGAGAGGAAGAAGGAGGAGAGAAAGAAACAATTTTTGGCTGCAACAAGTTTTCTTTAAGTTTTTCTTGAGGACTCTCACAGGGGCACCATGGTTGCTGGGAATTTTGGACTCGGGGGCCAGGAAACTGTAAGGATTCCTTGGGCTAGGGAGTTGGAGAGGCTGTTCCTAGTTGGTTGGGAGGTTACTCAGTTTGGGCAGGATTCATTAGCTTCAAGCTCAACATCAAGCTGAGGTAAATACCTCATTCTCATTATGTTGTTGTTCATTATTATGATGTTCATTGTGCGCATTATGTTGTTGTTCATTATTATGTTGTTCATTATGCTCATTATGATGTTGGTCATTATTATTCTATTCATTATGCTCATTATGTTGACGTTCATTATTATGTTGTTCATTATTATACTCTTGAACATTATTATTATTATGGAACAATAAATAAAGAAGTAAATTAGAAATAATTTATGTATTTATATTTATTTTTTATGAGGCTTTGTATGCATAGGCCTTACAAATGGTATCAGAGCCAACTTTCAAAACTTTGACCAGGGCCTACCCACCTACCCACCTATAAGAATCAAGGTTTAGGAATGTTGTTCCAGCAATAACCCAGAAATTTAAAAAAACCTTAAACAGTTATATTGAAACCCTTTACAACAATTTAGAAATGCAGCCCTGAAACCCTCTAACCACAACTAGTAAATAACCAGAAATAACCATGAAATGTTTATGAACATCTCATCAACTTGTTCACGTGTACAAGTGAAAACTTTGAAAGGAGATATATAAAAAAAAATAATTAGATATATAAATAATCTATATATGGAAATTATATAGGAGTATATATATATATATATATATATATATATATATATATATATATATATATATATATATATATATATATATCTGTGTCCGAGGGCCAAGCTCCAATATCTACAGCTCCACCCAATCTGTAAGCAAAGCACAAAAACAACAAATTTTAACACACACACACACACACACATATATATATATATATATATATCCTAGGCCCGACACCCAATCTCCAAGTCCATGATCTAAGAGCCAACATAAAACCAAATCCAAAGTGCATATGTCCAAGAACCAATGAACAAGACATGGAGTGACAAGGAGCTGCGCACACAAGGCCACATGGAAGGAGAAGCCCATGAGGGGCTTGTTTCCTGCACAATAATAGGCCCGAGGCCCAATCAATTTAATTAAGAAATCTCCAAGTCACAAGCTCCCATACGAAACCCCACAGTCAAAGTAGCACACCAAACATATGTTAATGGAAAAATTTCAGTGCTCGACACAGAAGCTCCCAAAGAACAAGCACCAGGTACCAAGGGGGAATCCCACGAGGGAGAAGGTTTGTGCACAACTCCAAATCAATGCCCAAAACCAAACACAGGGCACAAGGTGAATATCCCACAGGTTCATATTTCGTGCTCTATGGCAACACACAACCCATCGCCCAAGTGTGAATCCCGCAACATACCAACGCAAGCTTAGCACAACCATCGAGCCTAAGAGGCAATCCCCATATCTCGTGCAGTATTGCAAAACACAGCCCAGTGCCCAAGGGTGAATCCCACAAGCTAACAACAAAGCCCAAGACCAAGAGCCAAGTCACCGTGGAGGAGCCACGAGAAATCCCACAGGTCGATAAATATGCACTAGGCATCCAAGACACTCGCACCTGAGACCAGGTTCATAACGCTCGTGCCCGAGACCAAGCACATACATCAAAAATCAACTCACAAGCGTAGCAGCCCACATGTGGTACGCTAATGTCAAGGTGTGTAATATGTGCTCAATGCATCAAACAACACCAAAAAACAACGCTGAAAGCACCAAACAACACCAGTTCAACGCCAAAATACCAAGCCGCCCAGCCATTAAGGAAAAGCTACGAGGAAGCTCACAGCACATAGAACAAGAGCCTAAATCTGGAGCCTTAGATCAGTCGGCCATCCTGATAGAGAGTAGTTTTGAGAGTGGGATTTAAACCTGAAACCTAGAGCCCACGAGGCATAAACCTCTGCACCAACACCAAGCCACCGAGGAGAGGGTCTAAATTCCTTTGCACCACGCGTCAGGGAATCGCCAACACCAACACAAGCACGGAGAATAAACTTTTCTAAGAAGGAGAGACGCCACCAGTATCTCGATCTCCATTCGCTCGAGCCTTATTCTCTGTGTAAATATACTGTACTGCGCAGCCATTGCAGAGTGAGGGGGAAGAGTCTCGGGCCGAAGTTGTAGAGTGGGAGAGGCGTAGTTAGGAAGGAGCGTTATACGAGTGGGGGTGTAGGTTTTTGGGTAATGAGATCAACAGGGGGGCACGTGGGGCTCATGTGACGACCCACGATGCCAGACCTTTTTTATTGTAGATTATTTCAAAATTTAATTATTTTGATTTAAATTTTAATTGTTTTAAATTAATTATTTAATTATTTAAACTTTAACCTTAATTGTTTTGATTTAATTATTTTAATTTTAATTTTTTTAAGACAGTTGCTTCAAATCTATTAATTTTAATATTAATTTTAAATTTTAATTGTTTTAATTTAGTTTAAATTTTAATAAATTTGAATATGTATTTTGTTTTAATGTGGTTTAAAATTTTGAATTATTTCAATTAATTAAATGATTAATTAAAGTATGTATGTACTTAGTATTAATTAATGTTAAAATGTGATTAATAATATGAGTAATTAATTAAGTGATTAATTAATGTTAATATGTACTTGATTATGATACTAATAATATTATTAATTTTTTTGATTAGATTAAATATGTTGATTAAGACTATTGAAACTTTGGTTAAAGTTTAGTCTAGGTTATTGGGATATAATAATTAATGAGAATTGTATTTAAAACACTTTAATTAGTTTCAAATCTCTAAAGACTTAAGGAGGTAAGTGACACTTATTGACGGGTACCTTGTAGTGCTAACATAGTTGGCAAGGCAAGGGAGTTAGAAACTATTCTGAACAAAGTTACCAAGCTTAGAGGCTTTCAACCCCAATATTTAGCCACTTACCCTAAAGAGAGTAACGTTTGTATATAGAAAAGTAAAAAAAAAAAATTACGCCTAACCCTCTGTTTACAAGTATAAGTTGAGGAAAAGTGAATTGCCTTAGACTCTTCCCTAACAAGCATTTGGTTTGATGCAAATTCAAATATACAGGATGGGTAGGACTCAGGGAAATCAAGGCTGAGGGGCATCTTCGCAAGGACCACCAACGCTGGCGCTGCCATCACCATCGCCTGAATTAGCTCTCATTTTGTGCTCTTTGGAGGCTATTAATGAGACTTTAAAGGGGCGTCAACCAACATATGTCGAAGTGGAACCCCCACCATCTAGAGTGGGTAACCTTGAGGCGTAGAGGGATTTAGAGGGAAGGCCTCCACCTTGGGACATCACTAGAGAACTGCAAAAGATCAAACTACTAAATTTTGTCGGGATTCGTGCCAGTGAATGTGCAGAGGCATGGTTGGAAGGAATGGCACAATGTTTCACCTTAAGAGACTATGATTCCACATCAAAGGTGAAATAACGATCTTTCAGTTGAGGGAAAGTGCCTTGAACTAGTGGGGAAACCTGGAGAGGCAGTTGCACCTTACCCCAGACACCGTCTCATGGGAACTTTTTGAGGAAAGGTTTCGGAGGAAATATTTGTTGGCTTACTACAAGGAACAATAGGTGGGATCATTTCATTCTCTAGTTCAAGGAAACATTATCATGGAAGAGTACGAGATCAAGTTCATGGAGTTGGTAAAATATCTTTCGTACATGGATAATGATCAATGACATGAATAACGCTTTTTCTATGGGTTAAACCCTAAGATAATGGCCATGGTATGGATGTGGAAACCATCATCAGTAACAGAAGAAGTTGAAAATGCATGTTATGCAGAGGAACAAATGAGCTTAAACGGAGGTATGAGATCGACCTTTCCACAACATCCTGGATTCATGGGGAAGGCCCCTAGGACCTTCTCCAGGGGAGGGAGCTCTAGGTCACCTCCTTATGGTAATAGAGTCACACCTAGGACAATTTCTATAGGTATTTCAATGGTAGCAAGTGCAGCATCCCACTCATCACCAACGACGCGGGCAGGTCCACGACCTTCTCAGGGAGTAGTAAGTAGGGGTAGGGGCTCTAGGGGAAGGAACTCACTTCAGAGACCGCCACAGAGCAGTGCGCAGGTTCCATATCGTGTTACATGTTGGGGATGTGGAGGACCCAATTACCAACATGACTACCCAGAGTTGCAAGAAGGATTTATGCATAGAGAAGGAAAGGCCCTGATGGGAAGAGAAAGTAGTAGCCACCATATTTATGCAGTGGTTAATAATCGCCAGACATAACATCAATCCACGATGGTAGAGTCGTCAGGTACGCTAAATCAGGTCAATGTTAAAATTTTATTTGATTCTGGTGCTACAAATAGTTTCATTTCACAATCTTGATTAGAAAAGTGTGGGTTGGCATCCTATGAGAATGATGACTTTAAACAATTCGAAATGGCTTCGGGGAAAAAAAAAAACGATAGGAGCTAGAGTTGATAATTGTCTAGTAGACATGGGAGTGTGTACTACTAGGTTGAAGGTATGTGTCACTGCTCTAGAGACGTATGACCTAATCATTGGAATGGATTGGTTAGAATCCCATCGAGCTATGGTAGATTGTTTCACAAAAAGGGTGTTGTGTGTTGACGATGAAGGAAGGTGTAATGTACCTCAAATTCACCATAAAAAAAAATAAAAAATTCTATGACATAATTCAATTTCGTTTAAGCTTTAGAATTTAAGAGAAGGTAAGATACATTTCTATCCATAATGACATTATTACACCAGTCTAGTTTAATTTGAACAGAAAATCTTATGTGGATAAGTTCTTTCCATAATTCTATCGCTTCCCTTAACTTTCAAACTACTCTGACATACTTATATGTATATAGGAAATATATAAACTTAGGTCGAAGGAACCCTTGAGGTTCAAAGAAAGGATTTGGATGCACAGAGTTTAACCTATGGGTGGTCGCGCAGGAGAGCAGCTGAAATGAACGGTGGAGACACTTCAGGGAGAAGTGTCGAAGTTGTGAGAGTCGTTGGATCTTGCAGAGCAGTGAGGAGATTAAGGCCGAGTGTCTTCCAACACTCTAAGAAGTTGAATTTCGCTATTTCGGAGTTCGAGGTTTGCAGCGATAAGTGATTTTGGATTCGCTGCATCATGAACTCCTGGTTCATGAAAATTGTGAAACGATTGGCACCGTTCATCAAGGAGGACACGTGGCAAGTGGTCAAGGTTCAGGGAAAATCCCGAAAGGTTTTGGATCATCGATCCAGTGGGATCGTGGTCATCAGTTCAAGATGAATCTGGACCATTGATCTCTCAAGGGAGAGATTTCGTCATTTCAGGGTCCGGGAGTTTGAAGGACCTAGAACAGGAGGAACGCTTGCATCGTGATTCCCTGAATCACGAAAATCTGATAGCTCTTTGAAGTTCAGCGCGTGGTCACAGAGTGGTGGTCACGTGGATGGAGGCTAAGGGAGATCCAGAACAGTTAATCCCTTTTCGGTATTTCAGCGACCGAGAGTTGGAAGGGCAAGGAGTCTGGGATTGTCAAAGTAATCAGTTCTACACATTTAATTATTCTTTTAAATTCAAGGTTGGATCTTCATGACTGCTAGAACAGTAGGATATATATAGAGAGATGCACTGTCATAGGTATAGTTTCATCTTGATTCTAGTTTAATAATTGGAAAGCTCAGTTATGTGCTACGGTCCTGCATCTTTACTTACAGAAAATATGAACATGCAAGTATATCTACCTAACTTGGGTCTCATTCTTACACACCAGTAGCTTACACATAAAGCATAGTTAACTTGAAGGATCCCATCGTGTTCTCTACGTTTTATGCCATTAAACAATAGTCTAATTACGAAATTTCGAATACTTAAAGGTGTATGACCTCATGGCAAGTAGAACTCTTAGAAAAAAATCGCGCTAAAAATCTTCTTAATTAGTTTAATACTTTCATATACAATAATTTATGTACTTGTCATGCTCTGTACAAAGTGACTTGTAATATGATCTGTTACTTCTATTCTACCTCCTCCATCATTTCTACCAGTCCAGTCATTACAGTATTAGAGTTGTTCCTATAAAAAATAATTCCTACTATGTTCCCATAGTTTTGTGAAAAAACAGAGGTCAATCAGGTTTCAGCGATTACAAATGTCGAACACAAAAAAAAAAAAAAATACCACGTTGTTTGTCGAATCACGAAATGTGGGAAGAGTGTGGGCCCATCACTTTGAGGTTTCAGGGTTCAGGATTTCGCGATTTCAAATGCCAAACACCAACACACAACAACTCCCGAGTTGCGAAAATGTGAAAGGAATGTGGGACCAACACTTCAGGGTTTCGGGGTTCGGAAATTCGGGGTTTACGAACACCTGATGCACAAAAAAAATGAAATAAGAAATGTCGAATTGCGAAATGAGATTAGGGTGTGGGCCCAACAATTTCGGGTTTCAGTGTTTGGTAAAGCAAAGGAACTCCGCATATATGTAACAAGCAAGTCCCAAATGCCGAAGTATCAATTTTGTATTTAATTTCTTTTTAAAATCACACGCTCCAACAAATAAACTCAGAATAAATAAATGATCAGGTTCGTAATTGGTAAAAACAAATAATTACTGTGTTTGCTCAAAAAATGAATTTATCAAGAAATAAAATGAGTTTAAAAACTCAATAACAGAAAATCATAATTGCAGAGAAAACCTCCAAAACAGGGAATAACCAAATCAATTCAGGAAATGATTTCAAGTTATCTCACCCTCTGTGTCCGGAATTACAATATGTTTCAAGTATTTATGGGAACAAAACTTGCCCCTTCGACCTTAGGAAAAATTAAATCAGGGCGGTGATGGTATTTGGTGACCTACAAAGGCTAAGATGGTCACCACTTGATAGTGAACCCTCACGTCTTGAAGGGTCAAGATGGCCACTGATCCGCCATCATAAAGTGATGAAATGATTACAAACAAATAAGTTTTTCCTATTACAGAAATGGATTATGACACGACAGATTTCTCCCATGGAAGTACTTCAATACAAAATTAACATATACATATCACTAGTATAAATGATTATTTAACATAGAGAAGGAGTAGATCAACATATCTGAACTAGTTTTGGGGGAAGGCAAAGGGAACAACCATGTTCCTCCCAACCGTAGAATAGGCAGCCAAAATTTCTTGCCCGATTCACCCCCTAGCCTGACCATGAATCCATGAGAGTGAATTTGGAAGACTCCTCCTCAGTAATGTCCACAATTCCAGCAGTTATCCTCTTGCCTCACACTTACTCAGCAGTTCTCATAATAGCAAGGAAAATCCATAGTCCCTTTTCTCCGCATACTTGGCAGCATCCTGCCTCCTCACATATGCTATTTATCAATTTTGCCCATGTCTTTTTCCCTCCCTTGGGGATTTTCGCAGCTTTCTAAATCCCTGATTTTTAGGGGCTGCCAACGGCCAAATCACTGATTTTCCACTTGTAACAATCAGCCTAGGGGTATTTCTAACATGTTCCCCACTCATGGAGTCATGGTCAGCTAAATTCAACATGGTTGTTCAATTTTTCCTCCTGCACTTAATATAAAATATTATGTTTTCATACCAGTGTCATAGTCAAATAGTTAGTTGGGTCAAATCAGGTCTCTGCCCAACAGTCATGTTAATTAATTACAATTATTAAATTTGAAATTCAGAATTTCCATAAATGGAAAAAAATTCCCAAATTCAAATTTACTAAAAACGGAATAAATTTCCAATGAATTTAAATTTCAAAAATATTTTATTTTTGGGGATATCACATCCTTTCCCCCTTCAGTAAAACATTGTCCTCAGTGTTCGCTCCCTTCTTGGAACAAGGCTGGATGATATTTCCGCAAATCTCCCTCCAACTCCCAAGTGGCCTCCTCAAGACTAAAGTGCTTCATTGCACCTTTACCTGAGTGACAACTCTATTCCAAAGTGATATTTCTCTCCAGTCCAGAATGTACAGGGGTTCCACCTAGAAATCGCCTTTGGGTTCCACCTACACCAAGTTCCAATCAATCATATGAGTAGGGTCATGAATATACTTTTTCAACAAAGAAACATGAAATACATTATGAATTCTTAGATTAGCTGGAAGTGCAAGTTTATATGCTACGGGTCCAATTCGAGCTAGTATCTCGAAGGGCCCAAAAAACCTGGGTGCCATCTTGGCACAGTTCCCTAACTTCAGCGAGCTTTTTCAGGCTTTGACTTTCAAGTAAACATGGTCTCCCACTTTAAATTCCAAGTGTCTCATTTTTTGGTCTGCATAACTCTTTTGTCTGTCCTGTGCTTCTTTCAAGTTTTGTTGTACCTTTCTTACCATGTTCTCCATTTCTTGGAGAATCTCTGCTCCAACCATGAGTCTGTCAGCCGGGTTATCCCAGCTAATTGGAGTTGTACACTTTCTTCCATACAGTATTTCAAAAGGGCTCAACTTAGCCAAAGTTTGGTACCCATCGTGATATGCAAATTCTACCAAGTGCGGGTAGTCTTCCCACTTTCTCGGTTTTTTTCTTACGTACATGCGAAGAATATCCTCTATGATTTGGTTTTTCCTTTTTTTATGTCCATCCGTTTTTGGATGTAAGATCATACTGAAGTTCAAGTTAGTGTTTAGTCCTGCAAACAATTCCTTCCAAAAAGCAGATGTAAATTTTACGTCTCTATCTAAAACCACCATTTTAGGAATACCATGCAGTCTAAAAATTTCTTTCATGAATATTTCAACAATGTTTATAGCTTTAAAAGTAGACATTACAGGAATAAAGTGTGCAGACTTTGTTGGACAACTAAGAGGGGGGGGGTGAATCAGTTGTTACTATGCTTAAACAATTATGCTTCTTTTGAAATATTTACAAGGCACTCAATGATGATCACAATAATGAAGGGAAATGAACAATGGCACATTCAACATCAGTCACATATATGAGACACATAGAGACAGATATTTCCCAAGGAAACCCATACAGGGTAAAAACCTCTTCTTCTTTATATGATAAGTATTATTTACATTCTTTACATTATCATACATATGAGCACCAACTCATTGTGAGGCTACAACCTNTTCTCTAGCACCCACTAGAAGGAAGCACCAACTTCCTAGTTTCTCTAGCACCAACTAGAAGGAAGCTCCAACTCCCTGTGTTCAAGCACCCACTTGAACCACTGAGGACACCAGTCCTCCCTAACACCTCCCAACCAACCTGGTTTATCAATCTTTGCTACTGAAACTTACTATAGTGATATAATGTTCAACAATGGCTTACCAAACTCATCATTGTTCTGCTGCATTTCGTTGCTCTATCCACCTCACTGCCTTCCTACACACATCCTCTTCTGTTCAATTCAGTTGTTGCAGTCCCCTCCTTCTTCATCCATGAATCACCTTCAGCAACAGCAACCACAGTGATCCCAACAATAACAACAACAACCACATCTCTTCTCTGTACTATGTAGTTATATCTTTTGTCCACCTTGTGCATGCAATGCATGCAAAATCTCTGCATACCACGCTGATATCCTCCACAACTCGAGTGCTCTTTCTGATCATCATCATGACTCTTCAGCTTCTTTGGTCATTTTCCCACTCGTTCATCATTATTGTATGTTATGCTAAGATTCCTCAGCCTCTCTGGCAATTGAGAATCTATGTCTTCTCTGTGACAGACGAGCTCACCTTCTATGCTCCAGTTACAGGCTTCAATTCTCTTCCAGCTGTCGATCGCCTCCACGAGTAACTTCATCCCTCTTGAAGATTCCAAGAGACTCTTCATATCCTCTTTCAATCACCCCGAAGTGTCTTTGAGTCCTCTGGCAGACACCATCAGTGGTTCAGGCAGTTACACGGTGACATGCTGTAACACCCTGTTTCCCCCAGATTGTAAATATAACTGAACTGGCCAAGGACTATGGAAAACTCATAAGTATGAATATGTGATGTAAATGGACCTACAGGAAGAGGTCAATGAATGTAAATGATAGATTTAATATTATTGAATTTATGGCAGAACTGCTGAGCGGGGATGTGCGGAAAAGAGACCACGATGGTGGTGGAG
>ML783328.1:7349-20865 GCA_009831015.1 Picea engelmannii | reverse complement strand
ACGTGGAAGAAGTTGGTGCATGGTGAAGAGGAGCCTAGGAATGAGTTCAAGGAGGAGTGTCGATCTCATTGTTGAACAACTGAGAGGGGGGGTGAATCAGTTGTCACCATGCTTAAACAATTATGCTTCTTTTAAAACATTTACAAGGAACTCAATGATGATCACAATAATGCAGGGAAATGAACAATGGCACATTCAACATCAGTCACATATATGAGAAACACAGAGACAGATATTTCCCAAGGAAACCCATACAGGGTAAAAACCT
Source organism: Picea engelmannii (assembly GCA_009831015.1). Taxonomy (NCBI): domain Eukaryota; kingdom Viridiplantae; phylum Streptophyta; class Pinopsida; order Pinales; family Pinaceae; genus Picea; species Picea engelmannii. The sequence goes on along the minus strand of ML783328.1, from coordinate 20,597 downwards.
CTTCGTCTTTATATGATAAGTATTATTTACATTCTTTACATTATCATACATATGAGAACCAACTCATTGTGAGGCTACAACCTCTATTTTGCAAGATGCAACTTGCTGAGAGCACCAACTCTCTGTTTTTCTCTAGCACCCACTAGAAGGAAGCACCAACTCCCTGGTTTCTCTAGCACCAACTAGAAGGAAGCACCAACTCCCTGTGTTCAGGCACCCATTTGAACCTATGAGGACACCAGTCCTCCCTAGCACCTCCAAACCACCCTGCTTTATCAATCTTTTCTACTGAAACTTACTACAGTGATATAATGTTCAACAATGGATTATCAGACTCATCACTATTATGTTGCATTTCATTGCTCGGTTCGCCTCACTGTCTTCCTGCACACATCCTCTTCTGTTCAATTCAGCTGCTGCAGTCCCCTCTTTCTTCACGCATGAATCACCTTCAGCAACAACAACCACAGCGATCCGAACAGTAAAAACAACAACCACATCTCTTCTCTGTACTATGTATTTATAGCTTTTGTCCACCTTGTGCATGCAATGCATGCAAAATATCTGCATACCACGTTGATATCCTCCACAACTCGAGTGCTCTGTCTGATCATCATCGTGACTCTTCAGCTTCTCTGGCCGTTTTCCCACTCATTCAGCATTACTGTATGTTATGCTAAGATTCCTCAGCCTCTCTGGCAATTGAGACCCTGCGTCTTCTCTGTGACAGACGAGCTCACCTTCTTTGTTCCAGTTATAGGATTCAATGCTCTTCCAGCTATCGATCGCCTCCACGAGTAAATTCATCCCTCTTGAATATTCCCAGAGACTCTTCATCTCCTCTGTCAATCACCCCGAAGTGTCTTTGAGTCCTCTGGCAGACACAATCGGTGGTTCAGACAGTTACACTGTGACGTGCAACAATAGCTCTCTGATCTCCTTCAGTTTCATCTGCACCGTTGGATTACCTGTGATTTATGCATTTCGCACTTTCACAATTCGGAGATTCTATGATGATACATCTTGACTCTTCATGTTGCAAGCTCCTAAGAGGATCTTGTCTACTCTAGCTCCCTCCTCTATCTGACCGCAGGCGGTGACCACTGGTTATAGCGATATTTCACCTTTTCGGTATTTCAGCATTTGTACGGTCCCGTGTCTTGACACTCCCAGACGCGATCCCCGAAATTTTGAGGCGGAGTTTATCTGCACTAGGTCCTTCCTCTATATGACCAAGGCCATGACCAAGCGCTTATTCAAAAAGTTCTTTTCGTGAATTCACATTTCGTGAGTCTGGAGATGAGGCATCTCGACTCTCCAAGTCGCAATCCCCGAAACCCTGAAATGGAGCTTATCTGAACTAACTCCTTCCCTTCTCGTGACCACTAGTGGTGACCATAGGCTGTGCCAAAAAGGCACTTTATATTTCGCAAGTTTAAAAACTTCATTGAGTCTGATCGACGGTTGAAATATCCATAGATCCGACGGTCCAAATCTTATCGTGATCTCGCATCTCGCGAGTTTTCACACCAGGCTCCATTGACTCCAAGTTAGCGACTTGTCCTATGATTCGACGGTCCATATCTGATCTTAATTCAATGGCTCATATCATATCGTGATTTCGCATCTCGCGAGTTCAGTGGTTACGTTTCTTGCCTCTCCAAGTTGCGATAGGCGAAGCTCGGAGATGGACCCGGATCAACGGTTCAGATCACACCTTGATCTGATGGTTGCGATTAAATTGTGATTTCGCATCTCACGAGTTTGATAGTTATGTTTCTTGCCTCTCCATGTCATGAGTAGAGAAACTTCGAGATGAAGCTGGATCAATGGTCCAGATCAACACTTGATCTAATGGTCATCGAAACTTGTAAATGGGATCCAGTGATCAGAAATGTTGCTTCTCCTCTCGAGCTTACTTTGTTCCGCTTACTCTGATCTTGGCATTGCTTCTGTGCTTAATCAAATCTTCTCTACAACTTCTTCTCATAATGCCCACCTTCATTGTTGTACTTTCCATCAATGACAAGCATTAGTTGTCTGTTAAATATTTTCCAACAGACTTACTGAGTTTATCGATTACAACCATGATAGAATCATTTTGTTTCTGAGTTTTAGGCAAACCTATTATAAATTCTAGTGATATAGTCTCCCATTTCCGTTCTGGTACTGGTAATGGCTGTAATAGGCCAGCTGGGTGTTGGTGCTTGGCCTTAACCTGCTGAAAATATTGGCACCTAGCCAAGTACTCTGTTGTTTCACCCTTCATATTAGGCCAGTAAAATAGTTTTATGAGTGTTGTTATCGTTTTTTGGTAACCTGGATGGCCAGAATACGATTTCTTATGCACTTCATCTAAAACAATTAATTTTAATTCTGTTGAATCCGGTATGTAAAGTTCGTTTTTAAATCGTACTTAGATATGGTTTATCTGAGTTTGTGATATTGTTTTCAAATTCTGCCATCACCTTAGTGTAATTTTCGTCGTTAATACTTGCCATCCTTATTCTTTATGCCAGACTGCTTTCTTCCCTGCTGATATTTATCTCAAATAACCCATGGACTCTTCTGCTTAAAGCGTCTGCTACTTTATTTTCCTTACCCTTGATATGTCTGACCTCGAAGTCGAATTCGCTCAGGAAGGATAGCCACCTTGCTTTTCTTGCATTAAGGTCTGGTTGGTTAAACATATATTTCACCCCGCTATTATCCGTCAATAGTAGGAATTTTCGGCCCATTATATAGTGTCACCACATTTTTAAGGCATGTATTACTGCTGCCAATTCTAAGTCATGAGTGACATAATTTCACTCATGTTCTTTTAATTTCCGGGACTCGTAACAAATCACGTGCCCTTCCTGAGTTAGAACACCACCTAGTCCCTCTTTACTTGCATCAACACATACTGTGAAGTCTTTATCTAGGTCTGCTACCTTCAAAATGGGTGTCTATGTCAAGAATTCTTTCAGCTTGTTAAAACTATCTTGACACTTTTGCGACCAGTTAAACTTGGTCCCTTTTTTTTTGTAATGATGTGATAGGGTAGGCTATCTTGGAAAACCCTTCTATAAATCTACGATAATATCCAGTGATTCCCATGAATGACCGGATATCTGCCACATCCTTAGGTACTGGCCATTCCTTAATGGATTTTATCTTTTCTGGGTCTACGGCAATACCTTCCGAGGAAATGACATGTCCTAAATATTGTATTGCTTTTTGATAAAAGTCACAGTTGTCAAATTTTGCGTATAGTTTTTGTTTTCTTAATGTTTGCAGAGCTATTCTTAAGTGTTCATCATGTTCCTCCTCTGTTTTAGAATAAACCAGAATATTGTCGATAAATACTACTACGAACTTGTCTAAGTACTAACTGAAAATGTTGTTCATCAAGCACATAAATGTGGTTGGTGGATTAGTGAGTCTAAAAGGTATTAATACAAACTCATACTGTCTGTATCTTGTTCGAAAATTTGTTTTGTTTATGTCCTCATCCTTTATCCTAACTTGATGATAACCGGATCGTAAATCTAATTTTGAAAAGATCTTTGCCCCACCAGCTTGATCGAATAGATCATTTATCCTAGGTAAGGGGTATTTGTTCTTAATGGTCATTTTGTTCAGTTGTCTATAATCGATACATGGTATTAGAGTACCATATTTCTTTTTCACAAAAAGGATTGGTGCTCCCCATGGTGAGACACTCGGTCGGATATACTCTTTGTCCAACAATTCATGTAATTGTATTTTTAATTCTGTCATTTCTGGTAGACTCATTCGGTAGGGTGCTTTTGAGATAGGGGCTGATCCAGGTAGTAAGTCTATGGAGAAATCTATTTCCCTTCTAGGAGGTAATTCTGGTATCTCATCCACAAACATGTCTCTGAATTCACCTAGGACAGCAAAGTCTTCTAACTTGGGCTTATCTTCTTTTTTCTAATAGATTCGTCACTTGGATGGCGTAAACTTGACATCCCTTTCTAATACATTTCTTGAGTTGTATCGCTGAAACTTGTCTGACTGATACAGGTTTTGGTATGCCTTGGGTTGTTCTAACAGTGCCAAAATTATCTTTATAACTAAGTATCTTTGTATAACAGTCTAGTATTGCTTTGTGTTGTTCCAACCAATCCATCCCGATAATCATATCATAAGATCCTAGTGGTAGGATGTTCAGATTGGTCCTTATCTTTTGACCATCTAAGATGAACTCAAGATCATAAATAAAGTCAACTACTTTCCTTTTAGTGTCTGTTTCTAGTTGTACAATCCATGATTTTACGTGCTTCAGTTTCTTAAGTTTATTTGACTCTACTACACCAGGAGTAATATAACTTAACGTAGCTCCAGGGTCAATTAAAACAAAAATTAAAGTGTCATTGATTTTACCTTCGATTTCTACCACCGAGGATTGGTGGTCATCTTGTCGACCATCTATGGCTGCATTTATCCGATGTAGACTTCTGCCCACGTCTCCCACTGTCGAGGCTTCCTGCAAATTGTGAACAACAGTTATGTTTGCTGCAATAAACATGGATAATTCCTCCTTAGATGAGGCTCTCCACACTCCCAACACTTTAATGGCTCGCGAGAGTTGTCCCCAAACTTCTTCGTTCCCAGGTTTACCGGTTTACCGCTACCTTGCGTATTCAGATGATTGGAGTGAAAATCCTTCCTTGGGAAACTTTTTTCTACATTCCGATAAGGAGTTGGATGGTATCCCTTCTTCCACTGGTTCATTCTATCTTGCTTCTTATCCTTCCAGGTCTTGGGAAGCTCTACCCATTGTTTATATTGGTCATAGAACATTCGTTCTTTCCTGAATACCTCACTCAAGGATTTGGGGCTGTCAAACTCAATTCTGTCTCAGTAGGCCTGTGGTAAATAGCTTAAGAATCACTAGATTTTTACCTTATCCTCCTGAATGTACGATACGAACCTTAGTAGTTCCAGAAATTTATTTATAAGGTCCTCCATCGTCATCTGTCTGAGTCGTAACTCGTAAAATTCTTTGGTCTTCCTTTCATAATAGCTTTCAGAAAGGTATTGTTTCTTGAAATACTTCTTAAAGTCGGACCATTCCAACTGTTTCTCCTTTAGGCCCTTGGCCAATTTCAGGTCCTGCCACCAAATACTCGCCTTCCCCTTCAGATTGTAGATGGCCATTCTGACCTTCATGTCGCTTGAATAGTTGTATATCTGGAAGTATTTTTTGATGTCCAACAACCACGCTTGATCTTATTCTCATGTCCTGGATTCTCCATCAAAGGTAGCTGGTTTAATCTTTTTAAATTCTACTTCAAGGTGGTCTACTTGTTTTTTTTTCTGTCTGGTATAGTTTTGTCCTCAGTTGAAGGTGTCCCTTCAGATGAACTATCTCCTTTTTATGTTTTCGGTCCAGAATTCTTGGAGGCCCTTTTGCTGACTTCTTCGTCATGGTTATCATCTTTTGGGCTTTTCTTGGTTATCATTGTCGGCCTTGAAAACCTCTAGTTCAACAATAAGATTCCTCATTGTTTCCAACACCTCCATGGGTGAGATTCCATCATTGTTTTGTCTTGGATCTCCCGGAGGTCCTTGTTGCGGATTTCCTTCCATCCTGAATTATGCACCCTCATGAGCCGCCATAATTTACAAAAAAAAAACAGAAAGGGATTTATGTTTGAAACCATAAGATTTATTAGTTTTACATACATCGGCATGTATACTAAGTAGCTAATGTGGCCCTGTTCAGGCCCAATGTTATATCTTTTGCTCTAATACCATATGTAATGTACTTCAAATTCACCATNTTCGTTTAAGCTTTAGAATTTAAGAGAAGGTAAGATACATTTCGTTCAATAATGACATTATTACACTAGTCTAGTTTACTTCTAACAGAAAATCTTATGTGGATAAATTATTTCCATAATTCTATCACGTCCCTTAACTTTCAAACTACTCCAATGTACTTATATGTATATAGGCAATATCTAAACTTAGGTTGAAGGAACCCTTGAGGTTCAGAGAAAGGATCTAGGTGAAAAGAGTTTAACCTCTGGGTGGTCGCGCAGGAGAGCAACTGAAATGAACGGTGGAGACACTTCGGGGAGAAGTGTCAAAGTTGCGAGAGTTGTTGGATCTTGCAGAGAAGCGAGAATATTAAGGTCGAGTGTCTTCCAACACTCTAAGGCATTGAATTTCGCTATTTCAAAGTTCAGGGTTTGGAGCTGTAAGTGATTTTGGAGTCGCTACATCGTGAACTCTCGGTTCGCGAAAATTGTGAAACATTCGACACTGTTCATCAAGGAGGACATGTGGCGAGTGGTCAAGGTTCAGGGAAAATCCTGAAAGGTTTTGGATCGTCGATCCAGTGGGATCGTGGTTGTCGGTTGAAGAGGAACCTGGACCGTTGATCTCTCAAGGGGGAGATTTCAGCATTTCAGGGTCCAGGAGTTTGAAGGACCTAGAACAGGAGGAATGCTTGCATCGCGATTCCCCGAATCGTGAAAATATGGTAGCGCTTTGACGTTAAGCATGTGTTCATAGAGTGGTGGTCACGTGGATGGACGCTAAGGGAAATCCAGAACCGCTAAGACCTTTTCGACATTTCAGCGACCGGGAGTTGGAAGGACAAGGAGTTTGGGATTGTCAAAGTAATCAGTTCTACACATTTAATTATGCTTTTAAATGCAAGGTTGGATTTTCATGACTGCTAGAACAGTAGGTAATTTGGTTGTCTACTATGTGCGCATATAAAGGCATATATTATCATTCTTACTGTAGGGAATTCGCTTTAACTCTCCATTAACATCTGTACTTATTTCCACCTATAACTATGTACATACCTATAGTTTTCTCTAGATATATATAGAGTGATGCACTGTCATAGGTATAGTTTCATCTTGATTCTGGTTTAATAATTGGAAAGCTCAATTACATGCTATGGTCATGCATCTTTACTTACAGAAAATATGAACATGCAAGTATATCTACCTAACTTGGGTCTCATTCTTACACACCAGTAGCTTACACATAAAGCATAGTTAACTCGAAGGATCCCATCTTGTTCTCTACGGTTTATGCCATTAAACAATAGTCTAATTACAAAATTTTGAATACTTAAAGGTGTATGACCTCATGGCAAGCAGAACTCTTAGAAAAAAATCGCGCTAAAAATCTGCTTAATTAGTTTAATACTTTCATATACAATAATTTATGTACTTGTCGTGCTCTATACACAGTGACTTGTAATATGATTTGTTATTTCTATTCTACCTCCTCCATCGTTTCTACCAGTCCATTCATTATAGCATTAGATTTGTTCCTATAACAAGTAATTCCTACTATGTTCCTACAGTTTTCTGAAAAAAGTGACCTCAATTTGGTTTTAGCGATTACAAATGTCGAACACACACACAAAAAAAAGACCACGCTATTTGCCAAATCGCAAAATGCGGGAAGATTGTGGGCCCAACACCTCGGGGTTTCGGGGTTTGGGATTTCATGATTTCAAATGCCAAACACCAACACACAACAACTCCCGAATTGCAAATATGTGAAAGGAATGTGGGACCAACACTTCGGGGTTTCGGGGTTCGAAATTTTGGGGTTTACGAACACCTGACGCATAAACAAAATGAAATAAGAAATGTTGAATTGCGAAATGAGATTAGGGTGTGGGCCCAACAATTTCGGGTTTCGGTGTTTGGTAAAGCAAAGGAAATCCGCATATATGTAGCAGGCAAGTCCTGAATGCCGAAGTATCAATTTTGTATTTAATCTCTTTTTAAAATCACATGTTCCAACAAATAAACTCGGAATAAATAAATGACCGGGTTCATAATTGGTAAAAACTAATAATTACTGTGTTTGCTCAAAAAATGAATTTATTAAGAAATAAAATGAGTTTACAAACTCAATAACAGAAAATCATAATTGCAGAGCAAACCTCCAAAATAGGGAATAACCAAATCAATTCAGGAAATTCTTTCAAGCTATCTCACCCTCTGTGTCCGGAATTACAATATGATTCAAGTATTTATGGGAACAAAACTTGCCCCTTCGACCTTAGGAAAAATTAAATCAGGGTGGTGATGGTATTTGGTGGCCTGCAAAGGCTAAGGAAACCACTCCTTGGCAGTGAACCCTCATGTCTTGAAGGGTTAAGACGGTCATCGATCCGTCATCATAAAGTGGTGAAATGATTACAAACCAACAAGTTTTTCCTATTACAGAAATGGATTATGACACGATAGATTTCTCCCATGGAAGTACTTCAATACAGAATTAACATATACATATCACCAGTATAAATGATTATTTAACACATAGAAGGAGTAGATCAACATATTTGAACCAGTTTTGCGGGAAGGCAAAGGGAACAACCACGTTCCTCCCAACCATAGAATAGGCAGCCAAAATTTATTGCTCGATTCACCCCCTAGCCTGACCATGAATCCATGAGGGCGAATTTGGAAGACTCCTCCTCAGCAATGTCCACAATTCCAGCAGTTATCCTCTTGCCTCACACTTACTCAGCAATGCTCAAAACAGAAAGGAAAATCCATAGTCCCTTTTCTCTGCATACTTGGCAGCATCCTGCCTCCTCACATATGTTATTTATCAATTTTGCCCAGGTCTTTTTCCCTCCCTTGGGGATTTTCATAGCTTTCTAAATCCCTGATTTTCAGGGGCTGCCAATGGCCAAATCACTGATATTCCACTTGTAACAATCATCCTAGGGGTAGTTCCAACATGTTCCCCACATGGTTGTTCCATTTGTCCTCCTGCAATTAATATAAAATATTTTGTTTTCATACAAGTGTCATAGTCAAATAGTTAGTTGGGTCAAATCATGTCTCTTCCCAACAGTCATGTTAATTAATTACAATTATTAAATTTGAAATTTGAAATTGCCATAAATGGAAAAAAAATCCTAAATTCGAATTTACTAAAAACGGAATAAATTTCCAATGAATTTAAATTTCAAAAATATTTTATTTTTGGGGATATCACAGAAGGCCAGTAGAGATCCATGGTGTACTAAGGAAGGTGTGTCTATGCTTTATCTTGACCATGAAGATTAAACGTTGCATGAGTCAAGGGTGTCGACTATATGTAGTGGAAGCATTGAATGAAAGTAAAGGACCCTCCTTGGATCATTACCCAGTATTGTTAGAGTTTAAGGATGTTTTTCCAAAAGAGTTTCCAAGGTTACCTCCTGAGAGGGATCTTGATTTTACTATTGAGCTAAAACCTGGTGCAAAGCCAATTTCCATGACTCTGTATAGGATGACAATGCCAAAAAGTTGTGAGTTGCAGATGCAGTTGAAATAACTACTCGACTTAGGGATAATAAGGCCTAGTGTCTCACCTTGGGGTGCACTGGTAATTATTGTGAAGAAGAAGTATGGTTCCTTATGACTGTGTATAGATTATAGGGACTTGAACCGTGCTACAATGAAAAATAGGTACCTAATGCCACAAATAGATGATCTCTTTGATCGGATGAAAGGAGAAGCAGTGTTCTCAAAAATTGATTTGTGATCAGGGTATCACCAGTTAAGGATTAAGGAAGGTGATATTCCTAAAACTGCATTTCGAACTCGGTTTGTGCTTTACGATTTTGTTGTAGTACGTTTCGGTTTGACCAATGCATAAACAATATTCCTAAGCCTCATGAATGGTGTATTCTGGAAGTACTTAGACCACTTTGTACACGTCTTTCTAGATGATATCCTCATCTATTCCAAGAATGAAAGAGAACATGTGGAACACTTGTGAGTGGTGTTGTCCTCTCTTAGAGAGAACAAATTGTATGGAAAGTTGTCTAAGTGTTCTTTATTCCAGAAAGAAATTCACTATTTAGGTCATATCATTTCCAGTGAAGGAATCTCTATGGACCCAGAAAAGGTAGAGGCCATTATGGAACGGTCAGTGCCAAAAAATGCTCATGAGGTAAGAAGCTTCATGGGGCCAGTAGGTTATTACCATAGATTTGTGGAAGGGTTCTCTAAAATAGAGAAACCCATCACCACTCTGCAGCGCAAGGGGGTCAAGTATGAATAGACAGAAGAATGCAATAGTGCATTCATCGAGCTTAAGAGGTCACTAACTAGTGCACCAATTCTACGAGCGTCGGATATGGGAACAGACTTCACAGTCTGCACGGATGCCTTGAAGAAAGGGTTGGGGGTCGTGCTAATGCAGGATGGAGTGATAGTGTATGCGTCAAGGAAGTTGAAGAAACACGTGGAGATTTACACTACTCATGATTTAGAGTTGGTAGTTGTAATGATAGCTCTGAAACTTTGGAGGCACTATCTAGTGGGGCAAAATTTTGAGCTCAAAACGGACCATGAAAGTTTAAACATCTCTTCACTCAAAGGGATATCAATGCTAGGCAGAGGCAATGGAGTGAGTTTATGAGTGAGTACGATTTTGGAATTGCGTACATCAAGGGAAAGGAGAATTTGGTCATGGATGCCTTGAGTAGGAGATCACATGTCTTCTCTTTGGTACCCTTAAAAGTTAATTTGAGGGAGCATGTGTTGACACAACTCCTTGGAGATAGTTGATATTTAAAGGTTACTTCAACCCTCCAAAGTGGGAGGCAATTAGATCCAAAGTATCAAGGATATAGCCTGGAAGTAGATGGACTATTAAGATATCAAGGAAGGATGTGCATCCCCAAAGGTGGGGATATTCTAAGCATCATACTAAAGGAATCCCATAGAGCACTTTATTGTTTGCATCCAGGTGTGAAGAAAATTTACGCAAACATGAAGAAGATTTTCTTCTGGCTAAGCATGAAGCGTGATGTAGTCCATTTCATTTCCAAGTGCCTAGAGTGTCAATAAGTGAAAGTTGGCCACCACCACCTGGTAGGTCTCCTACAACCGTATGATGCCCCTATGTCCAAATGGGAAGTCATTTTTATGGATTTTTTTGTGGGGTTTTTGCTCACATCGCATAGACACAATGCCATTCATGTAATAGTTGATAAGTTGACCAAGAGTGTTCATTTTATTTCGGCTAGAGAAACTTATAATGTCATGTGTGTTTGTAACTGAGGTCATCCATTTGTACAGGATACCCAAGAAGATCGTTTCAGATAGGGACTTCAGATTCATTTCTAGGTTTTTGACAAGTTTGCAGTCACGTTGGGGACGTAGTTGAACTTAAGCACAATTTATCATCCCAAAATAGATGGGAAGACTGAGAGAGTATATCAGGTCATGGAAGACATGCTTAGGATGTATGTTATGTATAATCAAACCCATTGGGAGAAGTACCTACCTTTGGTAGAGTTCGCCTACAATAATAGTTTTCATAGCTCTATTGGAATTCCACCCTACGAAGCCTTGTATGGAAGGCCATGAAGAAAATCATTGAGTTGGGAAAGGTTAGAGGACTGAGTGATAGTTGGGCCAGAATTGATTCAAGAGATGGAGGAATAGGTGGTTCAGATTAGGCAGAGACTAAAGGAAGCACAGGATAGACAGAAAAGTTATGTTAATGCACATAGGACTAACCGAAGTTATAAAGTGGGAGATCAATTTTTCATTCGTATAAGGCCTAATAAGAGTACCATTAAGTTTGGGAAGATGTTATCGAACTAATCGGTTGGTGCGGACACTAACAGATCTCCCTAGATCCACCTGTATCTAGAACAAAACAAGATAGGACATGACTCTTTCCCTAAGTTTTGACCATTGAATTAACTAGTAGGAAGGAACAAGTAACATACCTTTATATCGCTTCCTAGGGTATCTGTTTCTCCCTCTTTGCTCCGGTGCTCTCATGAGGTCAATACCAAGACAACACAAACCAACCAAAGTGAAGATAGCACAATATATTCAACAGTCAACTTAAGTGTATGATCAAGGAATTACACAATAAAGTGAGAATAACTTTATGGGAAAGGGACATGCCACTGTATCATATTAATTGAAAGTAAAGATTACAACCTGATAGCCTTGATGTCGCAATCTTCCTTTCGATGGCTCTTGGCTCCAACACACACACACTTGCTCAATCCTTGCATAAAGAAGATCAAATCCTTTTGATAGACTTGCTAGAGTCTCCAAGTTGTTGTTCAAGCTAAGTCCTTCACACAATTCTTTCACCAATTCTCCAATCAATCTTGCTTAACCTTTTCCATGAGAATTCCCTCAATATATAGGAGAGAATGAGATAGTTGCTTGGGTAAGAATGATCCCACAATATCAGGGAATCCATTACAAGGATAACCATTCGAATGCCAACCCATCCTTCTAGAAGATTCCCTTCTAGAAACATCAAGAATTCATCTTTTTCCATGCTTTAGGAAGTGTTCGCACCCTGGCTATTCAACACAGTGCGAGAAGTTTGCACCTTGGCTTAAAGCAGCCTGCGAGAATGGGTCATTCTTGCACCCAAATATATTAGCAGCCTGCGAACCTTCTTCAAAAATGAGTTTTCTGGGAAGAGATGAAAGTAACTTTTCTCAGGAGAAATTTGTTATGAAGAGCCTGAGTACACCATCATCAATAGATCATCATGATGACCAAAATCATGGGTAACAGAAGGGGACAAAGTTGTCACCTCTATTTATAGGACCGTTCAAAATCTAAGAGAAAATTGGACCCGTTGCTTATCGTCTTGTAATGCCACCCCACTTGCATAAAACTCATAATGTTTTTCATGTATCTCTTCTACGTCATTATGTTGCTGACGAATCTCATAAACTAAATTGGAAGGAATTGCAGGTATCAGATGTAGGAACCCTCACGGTAGAACCGTTATGCATATTGGACCATAGAGTCTGACAGCTCAAGAACCATCTACTAGATCAAGTTAAGGTCCAATGGGACAAGTATATTCTAGTATCTTCTACTTGGGAGGATATTGAGACATTACAACAAGATCATCCCTCACTTTTTTGACCACCTCGAGAAAATGTTTCTCAAAGGTTGGGTGTATGTAACGCCACCTTTTGACTTAGACAACTAGGATTACCTAAGGCCTAATCACCTTTATTTTCTATTCACTTTGAAACTATTAATGATACACTTGAACTTTTAAGATGTAGGAACCTATGTGAATGTCAATTCTATGAATGTTTAATTTTATTTGAATGATGATGGATATTATGCAATCTATTATGTGAATGTCAATTCTATGAATGTTTAACGTTATTTGAATGATGATGGATATTATGCAATCTACTATGTGAATGCCAATTCTATGAATGTTTAACGTTATTTGAATGATGATGGATACTAT
>ML783327.1:717935-802843 GCA_009831015.1 Picea engelmannii | reverse complement strand
TCATTTGGTAATGTTTGATTTCATTATGAAAATCTTGGGTGTTGATAATGTATGTGTAAGGAATGATAGCCTCATTCCATTTAATATGGATACAAAAGTGATTGAATTTTCAGTATGTTACAATTTTGAGATCCCTTCGTAAGATATGGTAAAGGTGCAATAAAAACGATAATGTGAATTTTTTTTTGGTTGAATATAAGTTGAGAAATTGCAAGAAGAATGGTATTGGATATGGCAATGGTGTAATCCCATAAAGAAGACCGATACCTACTACTGCAAGACCCAAACATTATGAGAAGGAATCTCGTGGTGGGAAACTAGAATTTCCTTGTGAAACAAAATTGAATTTATAAGTAAAATTGTTGTGATGATATCTCATGATGATTGTATGCATGTGATACAGATGAGATGATGGTTATTGAAGATGAAATCATGGGAAGAAGGATATTATTAGGACACTAGAACCCTATGATTACCACTAGGTTACTGATTTCCAATGTCATTATGGTAGTAAGTTGGTGCTCTCCTTGCATGGAAACACTTTGGCACATCATGGATCACTTGAGGGACTATGTAGCAGAGAAGGGAATGCTTGAGCCTGGAGGGTGTGTATAGAAAGGAATAGGAAACTTGATAATGCATATGGCATGGTGGATGAAATCATGAAGGTGTGTTAGGAAGGAACAATGAGCTGAATTATTTCCCATAGCAACTTGTGAAGCACAGGATAGCCATACATATAAGTATTTATTTATGGTTACAAACTTACTTTTGAATAAATGTTATATTTTGGAGTTGAGAAATCCTTTGAATAAGATGATTGTTATGTGATAAGAGATATAACATGTGATGGGCTCCATAAATGGCATATGTTCCCTATCTTTAACCCCTTTCCACTTACCTAGACCATGTATCAATACATCATTGTGAGGGGTTTATAACTAATGTGTTTCCATTACATTTATTTAGTACTTTACATGAATTTATGATTAAACATTAGAAAAGGATTGTATTTGCATTTATATTTGAGTTAATCTGCAAAGACGATGTTTCAGATAGGTTATTGTGCAGAATGTGATATTGCCACATGATGTATTTTGGTTCCAATTTCCACAACTCAGCTACTACAACTCCCACACAATTGTTGCAACTCTTTATAGAATTTGTTGCAACTCTAGAACATTGTTGCAACTCCGAGCATTGTTCTTGCAACTATGAACATTGTTGCAACTCGAAGCACTGTTGTTGCAACTCTGAACATTGCTACAACTTGGCAGCACTGTTGGTGCAACTTGGGAGCATTGTTGGTGTGACTCTGGGATGATGATGCCACTCTTGCTGTAGCTCCCATGCAATTGTTACAATTCCTTACAAAAGTTGTTGCAACTTGCCCGGGAACTATTTTGTGTTGCAACTCGCCAGGGAACTATTTTGTGTTGCAACTTATTGTTGCAAATCCTTACAATAGTTGTTGCAACTCATCAAGGAATCATTCTATGTTGCAAATCCTTACAACAACTATTGAAACTCGTCAGGTAACTATTTTATGTTGCAACTCATCTAAAGAATGATGTTGCAATTGGAACCTTGAACCATAAAAAACGTGATCCAACACCGAAACTATGAGCCATTGGAACCATTATCCATGTTGTTACTACTCTACCTGACAATTATGGATCCACGCAACAATAATGTTAATCCAAGCAAATTAAAGATGTGGAGATAGTTTTGTAATTCCAAGACAAAATATTATTTTGAGTGGTTAGCCATGAATTTTGGAATTCTTGGGAAAAAGATCTTGGAGTTATTTATTATTTGCTAATTGTTGAAAACGATCTTGGAGTTATCTATTATTTTCTAATTGTTAGCAAAAGATCTTGGAGTTATTCATTAATTGCTAATTGTTTGCTGGAAACTATTCATTATTTAGGAAATTGTTGTAACCACTATGGATTTATTAAATCCATAAGTGGGTTTATTTAGATACTCATTATTTCTAGTTTCCATTAAATTTATGTATAAAAGAGAGAACTCTCTCAATTATTCGGGGATGACTCTTAGAGAAAATTCCAAATGAAAATGGAATAATTCATTAAGTTTTTATTTCATTTTTTTAGTTGTAGTTTTATAATTTTGGTAGTGTCTGATTTAATTAATTCATTTAATCTATCTTCTTTGTATATTTGTAATAAATTGATTTCTTTTGATTAGTTTAATTAATTTAATTAATTCATATTGTAAGTATTGACATAGAATAATATCAACATTCTATTCTATGGAGGCAGGGCCCACTTCAATAAAACATAGTGCTATGTAGATTATGTAGTTTTCTTTAATTTCCTGTTGTGTGATTTAATTATGCAAGTTGTTAATTATTTGTTGTGTGATTCAATTCATTTATTTTGTTAATTATTCAGAAGGGATTGTATTTATTAAGTCATGTAATTTATTATTCACATAGGATTGCATTTCATTATGTGTTTAACGCAATGATTGCAAATGTTGTTCAGATTAATGAAAGGGATCATCTTGGCAAGGATTAGGATATGATTTTGAGGACTTAGTTAATTTCTTTTCCAGTAAGTAGTTAATCAATTTGCATTCAACATGTGTGATTTATTTTTAGCAAGCATGGTGTGAATTTCAATTTCTGTAAGAGTAATTTAGAGTTTCAATTATGCAATTAGTTTTACTACAAATAGCTAGGGTTTCTTCGGGAAACAATTCTTGATACCTGCAGCTAGTGTGAATTTTCTTTCTAGCACAATATTTAGAATTTTTACTTTTCTGCAAGTGTGACATTTACTTTCATGTATGTGTTTACTTTTCAATAAGAGTGATTTATTTTTCTACAAGTGTGACATTTACTTTCCTGTCTGTGTTTACTTTTCAGCAAGAGTGATATTTCATGTGTGTTTACTTTCTTACAAGTGTGATATTTCAATCCCTACAAGTGTGATTTACTTTCCACAGTTTGTAGAACCTTTCCAGAGCTATAGAATTGTCTATACTCTGACCACAAATGTAATCATTGATAATATGACTACATATCAAACCAATGCGAGAGTAGAGTGTATCATTCATATACAATGCATGGTAACTCGCAAGTTCCATAGGAGACCCAGAATGATAATTAAATGCACAGTCCTTTTAGCTGTATTTATGAGAAATTAGAAAGGTAATTAAAAATCTAGTCAACATGTATGTTTTCATGGTGGCTACATAGGAACAATTGTAGAATGGATACGTGAATTGGGTACTTGGAAGGAAGAGCACCAAATAGAAGAAAAGATCAAGGACAAAATCATGGAATGAGTAAAGTCCTTGATGGACTTGTTGTAGCGAGGAAGAAGCAAAATGGAGCTAGAAATGCAATACATGAGGCACATTTACAACTATTTGAAGGTTTGGAGATTATGTTATCACAACTGAAGTTCTTGGAGCCATATCCTTGACACTTCCTATCCAACCTTGTGATAGAGCCTTGGAGGGAAGTGGTACAACCTGGGGGACTGTGGTGCAGAGAAAGGGGCACACTTCCTTGGGTTGTGCATGTTGAGGTAAATGAGATCTTGTTGGTTGGAATGGTTGTGGGAATCAACAAATTGTGAAAGTTGTTGCAATCAGATATCCTAAAGCAACATCTCTGAGAATTCCTAGCTAGTTTGTGCTAGAGATATGGAGGGAAGTTGTACAACCCGAGGGACTATAGAGAAGAGAAAGGGGTACACTTCCTTGGGTTGTGTAGACCGAGGAGAATGAGAGATTGTTGGTTAGAATTTTTGTAATAATTATGAATTGTGAAAATCACTATATATGTTTTTGGGCTGAAGTGCCTATGTGAATATATGTTGGGCTGGAGTGCCTATGTGAATATGTTTTGGGCTGGAATTCCTATGTGATATTAGGCCAACGATTCCATATGCCGAATAAAGGCCAAAGAGCCTAGAATTGTAATATGTATGTAGAATTATATGGTGTTTTGTTCCGAGGAAAGTGAAAAAATAAAGGGGGGGATGTAATGTCCCCAATTTTAATCCTCGCAATTTATAGTGTTATTGTGGAAATATTAATTAGGCTAGTGAGCCAATATGTTTGGGTAGGATATCCCGTATGAATTGATATAGCCAAGGGACAAGCTATGTATTTTTACATTGAAATTATTAATAAAAATAATGATCTTTGGTTGCAGTATGAGTAGGACGATAACGACATGGGACTATGATTCCACAAGAGAGGGGGATAAAGGGGGGTCCAAGGGGTCACCCATTTATATTAATCCAATCCATTTTCATATAAATTTACTTTATTTTAAATATCAAGAGATATTAAAGTGATGTAAGAGTGATAGGTGGGAAAGGTCAACTCACCAGATTTATGATAGTATGGGATGAGTACAACTACTTTTTGGGAAATGTGTGAGTCAAGCTTGCATGAGAAGAAAAGAAAATTCGAGTAATTTTCTGGTTCAATTTTTACTTGTTGGTTTTGGATAGAAAGAGGGGGGAAGAGTGATGAAAAATATCACCAACCATGTTGTGTGTTATAAAAACCATGAAAGGGATGAGTTTTGTGCCTAGAATTAGGTTGTAACCCTATAAGTGCATTTCCTTCCAAGGAAATGGCTCAAGAGCCCGTGAGTGGTTGTTGTGATCACTCCTGGAGTAGCTGAGATTTTCTGGAGTCCCCAACTATGATATTCCTGGCCAACCAAGTTTAATATAACCTTGAAGGGAAGTAGGAAGGCCCAAGGGACTATGTGCAGTGAAGGGGGATCCCCTTCCTTGGGTTGTGCAGGTTGTGGGGAAGAGAGTTGGTGGATTAGAACTGTTGTTGTAGTAGAACTTGGGTTTTGGGGTTGTTGATTGTCAAGAGTGGAAAACCAAGAGGGCCAGACCTCCTTGTGGAATCATAGCCTTAGCTCGAGGGCGGATTGTTGTTGAGAGAACGGAACAACAATGCCTATGGTTGGGAGGAACACCCCATGTATGCAGCCAATTGGTTCAACTAATTAAAGATAAGTCTTATGTTGTGTTTATATGTTTTATTCCACCATGTTAATATGTTTATTTGAATTCTTTTATGCTTGCTTAAATGATAACATTCATTCATTTTTATTATGTTGTAATTACACAAGGAAAAATTAGGGCATGTTGTCGAGTATTTAATTTATTTGCATCGGGGCATATTAATTTTGTATTTTATCAAGTGAGATTCATTACAATGTAGGAATTCCATATAATTGAGATGGAATGAATGTCACAATGGGACATAACCATTGAGGAATGCCACAATCCAACATAACCCTCAAGGAATGTCATAGTGCAACATAAAACTTAATGAACATCACAATCTAACATAACCCTTGATGAACATTGCATTGAAACATAACCCTTGATGAACATCAGAATGCAACATAACCATTCAATATCCTATCAATTCGACATGATATTAACCAAGATGAATGTCACAATGAGGAATATTGCAATCCAACATAACCATTAGGGAACATCCCAATGTGACATAATCCTTAATGAACATTAGAAAGTGACATAACCATTGAGGAACATAGCAAATCAACATAATTCAACCAAAATGAAGATCATAGTAGATGTAACCATATTATAAACCTCTCAGTGTCACAATTTGACATAATCTAGTTAAGGATGGAATTCAAACATTGCCAACCATAGTTGACCATGCTCAACCATAATTAAACATAGTCAAGCATGGAAAACCAAAGTTAACCATAGTCAATCAAATTCAGCGATATGATCCATAATCGAGGGATGTATATCCCACTCACTTCACCAACATATATACTTTGTGGAATTATAATCTTGGTCTCTACTCTTAGTCTTATGCAAAGATATTTGTCTTCAGAATGGATTGTTTTTGGGTGTAACCTGCATGCAAGCAACTAACTAACAATGCCAATAATAATAATGACTTATAATTCAATATCCTTAATATGTTTTTCACTGTGTTCAATTCTTTTAGTTATGAATTGGGTCTCCTAAAGATACTAAGGTAGGAACACATGAATTGGCTTTTTCTTGTTTACAATGCTTTGTGTTTAGGTGCTAGAGGAGTGACACACTCCAACTCTATATGTGAATAATTTATGTACTCACTATACTCAGTTGAAAATGTTGCATTCTTTTACATTTGTATGCTCATTCCCAACACTCAGATTCTTAGTAGTCTAGTGAAGGAGAAACTATGTGTATTGTTCAAGCAGTCAACAAGAATACAATGTGCACTCTCATCAACAACAATGATTGTATCAATTCTCTATTAACTAAGGATAAGTAGTGGGAATGTGAACATACATTTGCTTCTAAATTATAGTGGCCAAATACCAACACCTTTCTTCTTTTACAATACTTCGCTAGTAAATAGATTACTCTCCTTGATCTAGATTATTTTGAGCACGACATGAAGGTAGAAATATAATAGAGATATAACAATGAGATACACAGAGATAATTCAAGGAGCACAACAATAAAATAAAACTTAGATTCTATTAATGACTGTCTGGAATACAAAATAATGTAAAATGCAGAGAACACAAGCTAGCTAGAATGGTCGTAGCTTATCTTTGAAGAGAGATGTGTTGGCTACAATCATTCGTAAGAAGCTGATTACAATGAGGCTCCAAAGACCTTTTTAACATAAATAATAAATGAGGAAACCCTAAACATCCAAAACCCTAACCCCGAAAGATGAACCACCAAAATGTTTGTGGGCCCCGATGGGGGTATTTGATACATTAACTTCCCGAGGGCACAACGTTTGCATACGATCTCTGTTTGGGGTGCTCGGTACCCCTTCAGAAAGGTCTAGCCGAGGTGTACATATTACAAATGACCCAATACATCCCAATAGGGATCTATTGGGCACTGCCAAGTCAAAAAAATGACGTTCAGGGCCTCGAAAAAACCCCGAAAGTTTGTAACCCGAAAAACTATAGAAAAACTACCAAGATGGAAATTGCAATTTGATCCAGTGGAATAGGTGGACGATGTTGATCCAGTGGAATAGGTGGATGGTCACTGATGTCCACCTAGATCACTCCCTTCCATTTTTGTAAATAGAAGAATTCCTTGCTATAAAAAATAAGTAGAATTCCTTATTTCTAGTCAATTGTCAATTGATGTTTATTGCATTGTATACCTCCATTAGTACACAATCAATTCAAACTTGATTAACTGCATTGTTGAAATAGTAGAGAAGTCCCTTCATACAAAAAATTAAACTACTTGTTCTATTGTTAATGAAGAATAGAACCACCCTATTCTTTGTAATTGTAATGAATAGGCAACCACAATGAATGTTGAACCCAAGTATATCCTCCACAACTATCACTCTTAAATTTAGAATTCAAGGCATTGATAATTGGAAAACAATGATGCTTGTAATGCTCTCAACCTCAATTATTTCCATGTAAAAATAATCCAACAAACAACTTAGATATAGATATTAATGTGTAGCTCCAACACTTAATGAACATGAGGAAAAGTGAAATCCAACCAAAGCATTTGTTTGTAGAAACATCACCTCAACTATAAAGAATGCACACGATTGGAGGTAAGAGACATGCAGTTGTTTTAATTATTGTTTAATTTGACTTTCCTTTTCTATCTACAACTAAAGAACCCAACACATAGGCAAGGGAGAATATTTCTAAGAAACTAGCACACTCATCCAACTCATATGGCATGTTAGTGAGTGGAAGGAACAATTGTATAGCCTGTAGTTGTTGCAAGTTGAAATTATTTGATGTGGGAGGGATTCTTGAGGTTTGTTGGGTTGTTAAATGGCACTGACTGAGCTACATGTTTCCAATTTAAGCTCCACGACTCTAAAGACAACTCATGGTAGCCATGGTGATTCACAATGGCATTTTTCCCCACTTATAACAATCAAATTCTCAAGAGGAACCAATCTAGAAACTTTCTAACTTATTTCAACAACTTTGAAATGGAAGCCATTGATCTCTAGGACTAAATGGGCATCCAACGATAGAAGTTTACTAGTTGTTGGAACCTCTAATGGACAAGCAAACCTAGAGTATGTAGAAATTTATAACTCTAATTATAAATGCAGCTTCCATATCCTCTCAATGTCCATTGGCATGCATTAATAATAATACATAGAGACTCCTTATCAATACAGTAAGCAAATTAGCATAGTAAATCAAACATATAGAGAGAAAACATTGCATATGAGACATTATTTACCCTGGAAAACTAAATGGGAAAACCAACATTCAATGGTTTCTTAGTCTATTCCAACAATCTCTAGTTACAATGTAATTCATGGCTATATGGCCACACAATGCCATCTCCCCTCCCTTCTCTCCTCTTTCCCCCCAAAAAAGACCCTTTGAGTGAAAGTAAAAAAATAAATAGGGAGAGCTAGGGTAATGGGAAGGTCAATAGACTTGACCTTTCATTTCCCATTCCTCAACTTTTTCTCTCCTATTATTTTTTTTCATTTATTTCTCTAATTTTCTCTCTTTTGTATCATTTACTTTTACATTTGCATTATCTTTAATACTTTATCCAACCTTCATTAATTACTAAATTAGCTTGCAGGTATTGAGTCTAACTCAGGCTCTGGCTCTAGCTCATGGTTTTGACCACTAGATTGGGATCTAGCTATGGTTCTTGTCTTTCTTGTTCTAGTGTAGAAGTTTGCTCATTGACTCTCAACTTTGAGAAATTTGTAGATCCAAATTTTGCAATCAGAATTCATTCCCATGTCTCTTAGACTTGGAGACAATCCATCTTGATAGTCACTGAAGACAAGTGAAATTCTAGTTTTCTTGTTCAGTGTAATTCCAACAAGCTATGTCATTACATAACAATTCCACAAGAGGTTGTGTGGTTTCTTTCTTCTACTAGGACCAATTACTTCCTGACATGGAAACAACTTTCCAATGTGTACACATACTTACAAACACTCTGTCTCCACAATAAAGTCAATTAGATGACAACCTTGATGTGCAATCATAACACCTTCTTCCACCCAAACATTTAATGAATCCTACACATGTATGGTTGTTACACATGTATGGTTGTTGGTGATAATCATCAATATGCTACAGTTTTGAGAATGAGGGAATGCCTCAAGATTTGGACAATACCAAGAGATTTGGACAATACCAAGATGAGGGACTATCATTGAAATTATAAGGATAATAGCAAATGGGGTTTGATAATATATAGTATTTGATGTGTTGCTTACTCTATTATAATATATTTGCTTAGTTCTCTATAATCCTACCATTTTTCCTTTCCTGTCCCTTTCATGGTCACTTTCATTCTTCAATATTAACAATTAATAAATATTTTTCTTCCTTCCTTGAAGTGAGGAGTGCTAATTCTCAATTCCAAAATTTATTAAATGTAGGTGTGTCTATTATACTCTATAACCCCTTCACTTTAAATAATAACATTACTATGGAATAGATGGCAAATCAGGAAGTCGAAGAGGATAGCCTCTTATAATGCATATAATAGAGTCACTATGTGGGGCTAAATTGTAAATTTCATATTATTAAATTGCTCTCGCCTTTAAGATGTTTTGTTGTCAACACATTATTTAATTTGATTTGTAGTTTTGGTTGTTTGGTCCTCAAGGGAGAGTCTCCACACTTTTTTAAATACAATTACTATATTCGCAAAGATTCTTAAAGATGATCCGTTTCTTCTATTTAAAAATATAGAAGAAAGTCAGATCCAAAAGTAAAAGCAAAAGCATGATGTTAAATATAATTATTTAAAAAAAATTAGTTATATTGATAGATGTAGATATATATTTTTTTTAAATGAGATTGAGAGGTAGAATTCCTAGATTCACAAATACCATTTAATTTTTTTATTATAAAAAACTATAAAATAAATGTTAATGTCGGTTGTTGAATTCTGTAAGGTGGCGGCAGTTGTGGAATATCCAGCGATCAAATTCTTTAAGGCGGTGGCAGTTGTGGAAGATGGGGCCCATTCATCGGATTGAAGCCACCGAATATCTTCATAATTGCGATATCGTGTTCCAACTATTGAGTTTAATATATTAAATGCTTATTACTTTGTTTAAAATGTAAAACAAATTAATTTTATATTTCTATGTAAAATGTGCACGACAACCTACACGTTAGAGTATAGATAATTGTAAAGGCAATTAGTATCAAATTTATATGTAGATTTTTATAACATTAACATCCTAAAAGTTGTAGTATTATTGGGATTTTGGATTTTTATAACATTAAATGTATTAATATTTTTTTATTAGATTTTTATGACGATATTAATGATATATTTTTATGGAATGTTGCAATCTAACATAATCTTTAAGAAATGTTTTAATATGAAATAATTTTTTTATGAATGTTTATAAACATATATTAAGTACATTAAATGTGATTGATCTCTTAGTGTCACAATGTAACATAATTTTTAATAAATGTAATTGATCTCTTAATGTCATAGTGTGACATAATTTCTAATGAATGTCACAACATAACATAACTATTGAGGAATGTAGAAATTCGATATAAGTTAGTCATGATGAATGTTAAAATGTGGCAACCATTAAGGAATGTGGCAATTTGACATAAGTTAACCAAGATGAACGACACAATGTGACATAACTATTAAGTTATGTCATAATGCGACAACTCTCAACAAACGTATCCCTTGATTATCATTGTAATGCAACATAACCATTGATGAATGTAGGAATTCCATATAAGTCATCCATAATGACTTTCACAATGAGACATAACCATTGAGGAATGTCACAATCCAACATAACCTTTGAGGAATATCGTAGCATAATATAAACCTTGGTGAACAACACAATCTAACATAACTCGAACATCGCAATCTAACATTACCCTTGATAAACATCACAATGTGACATAACCATTAAGGAACATAATAATTCGACATAATTTGACAAACATGAACATGATAAGTCCATAATAAACCATTGTCAACGATGGCCATCATTTTCAACAATATTCAACCATACTCAACCACAATAAAACATAATCAAACATAGTCAACCATGGTTAACCATATTAAACCATGGTAAAAAATAATTAACCATGGTCAACCATAGTCAACCAAACTCAATGCAACATAATCCTTGATGAACATTGAAATGCAACATAACCATTGAAAAACCTAGCAATTCGACATTATGTTAACTAAGATCAATGTCACAATGAGGAACATTGCAATCCAACATTTTTTTTTCCAAAGGAAAAATATCTCAAAATTATATTAGATTATAATCTCTTTTACAAAGCAGGTCCACAAAAAAAAGGAGGATCTGACTATTACATAACAGCCCAAACAACCCCAAAGACAATTGAAGTACTATGCTGAAACCCAAAACTTATCTAGTCCCATTGACCTCAGAATGAGAACCTAAGAAGGGGGAATAAAGTGGCACTAAAATTTAATCACATCTTTAAACAAAGACACTACACAACTTCTCCTAAGTTTAGTCTTCGAAGATGTTAAGGAAAGAATGAGAGATTTCTTCTCCATTTTCCCAATGAAAAAATGATAGTCTACCTTTAGTTTCTTTTAGGGCCCTCTTTGACAGAAGATCTACCTCTTTATTATGCTCCCTGTAGATATGCTGAAAACTGATATCTCTAAATTTACTTGCCAGATCCAATGTTTTTAATTTCTAGCATTCAATATTCACCGAATTGAGCTGGCCCTGTTGCTTTATCCAGTCGATAATCACTTTCGAGTCCCCCAAGATTTTGATTTTATCTATCGACCAAAACGTAGACAAAAGGAGCATTGCCCACAAGCCCAAGAGCTCCACCTTTGTGTTGGTTCCAGCTTCACAATTTAGGGACCATTTAGTAGTTCTTGAGGCATGTGTCTTGAAAATACCACCTGCTCCACAACACTCTCCATTTTCTACTGTTGCTCCATCAAAGCAAGCTAGAGTGTATCCATATGCCAGATTAAATTCGCATACTCTATTTTGGAAAAACTTTGAGATTGTTGGCTACCATGTGAAAGTACCTGAAATTATATGCACCACTGATCGGTGAGAAGGGGAACACTCCTCAAATAGGACCTTATTTCTCTCGATCCAGATATGCTAGTAGGTAGTTGCTGCCAATCTTGCTGGAGCCGATTTGTCTTTCATCCAATCCTTAAAACACTCAAATACTGAGTTACCTATCCACTGAAAATTAACTTTGTAGATAACAAATAAATAATGCCACACTGATTCCGTGAAGGAACAGTGTATCATGAGATGGTTTATAGATTCTGAAATGCAGTTGCACAGCTTGCAAACCCCCAGACTGTGCCATCCTTTCCTTTGAAGAGATTCCCAGGTAAGAACTTCGTCCTTTGCTACCAACCACACAAATAATTTTAGTTTGAGTTGAATTGGCCATTTCCATAATTGTTTATACCATGAACTGTCCACCTGATAGTCGAATGGACTTAAGAGCGCTTGGTAAATATTCTTTGCGGTTACTTGACTAGACGAGTCTCCACCATTCCACACCAGAGTGTTGGTTGAATTGTGAAGAGAGATTCTGGCATCCCTTAAGGCAATTGTGAAAGAATTACATTCGATAGCACTCTGACCACCGAGCCTCAAAGAATCACTACTGCGCCACCTGCGTGAGAATAATGAAACCTCATCTGAGACTCTCACTTGGGCAAGAGAGGTAATTTGGAATCTTGATAGGTGTGAGCGCAGGGTGTCGGAGAGGAGCAAGAGGTTCTCCAATCCGCTGATTAGATCCCTTCCTAAGGCAATAAAGTTACAATTCCCAGGTAACCAACGAATCCAATGCAAAATCACGAACATATTTTTTATCTAACCATTCTAGAAATTAGATGCCTTTCAATGCTTGTGGGAGGGCTTCCACAGCCAAGTAGAAATCGGAGAATTTCCCAGGTACTTACCCAAAATAAGTTTATTCCATATGCTTCCATGGGTTAGCGCCCTCCAGTAAGTGTTTTCTATGAGTGTTGAGTTGAACAAAGGAATATTTTTGAGCCCCCACCCTCCACATATTTTGGCCGAGCCAGGATGTCCCATCTACAGAGATGGAAATGGAACTTATCCTTATGCCCACTCCACAGGAAGGCATAACTTAAACTGCGGAGTTTATTTTAAATTGATTTGGGAATCACCTCCAATGACATCAAGAAGACTGCAAGACTTTCCAACACTTCTTTTACCAAAATAAGTCTACCTCCGAGCGAAAGCCATTTGTTACACCATAGACCTATTTTCTTTTCGAATTTGGCCACCAGCCAGCTCCAATCTGAATATTTGGAGGGACCCGGTTTGAGGTAGTAACCAAGGTACTTGAAGACATCATTCAAATCTACAAAGGTAAAGGGTAAAATATCTTTTAAAGGAGTCAGCTCTGCTTCCTTGAGTCCCCAATAGTGGACTGTAGTTTTTAGAGTATTAATGCAGAGACCAGAAACATGACGATATAGAGTGAGAATGTCTACTATCACTCTCCATTCCCTCGGATCAACCTTTGAAAAAACAAGAATGTCGTTGACAAACATTAAATGGACCACATTTAAAAGATTTGTTATTTTAATACCCGAGATACTGTGGTCATCACTACTATTTGAAAGCATTAGGCTCATCCCTTCCATAATCAAAATGAACAAATACGGGGATAGTGGGCATCCCTGACGAATTCCCCACCAAACTTTGAAAAATTTCGTCGCCTCACCATTTATCAAGACTGCAAAGTTGGCACTTGTTACAAAACAAATTATCCAATGTATTAGCTTGACTCTAAATCCAACAGTGATTAGAACTAACCTTAGGTGCTCCCAATCCACGTTATTGTAGGCTTTTTTAAGGTCCAACTTCAGTACCCGAGATTTCAGGTTCTTTTTTTTAATACTATGGAGGATTTTATGAGTTGTCCCAATAGCGTCCTGAATCCTCCTACCTTTCAGAAAACCGATCTTCTCCGAGGAAAGACACTTCTACAGAATCGGTTTTATCCTAACTGCAAGAATTTTGGAGATTACCTTATATATTAGATTACACAGAGAGATGGGTCGGTAATCATCAAAAGAGGCCAGTTTGTTTGCTTTCGATATGAGAGCCAGAAACGTCGCATTTATACCACCACTAAGATGACCTTCTTTCCTCGAGTCCTCCACCATTTCCAAGAGATCACTCCCCACAAGATCAAAAAAGAAAAGAAATAATTTTGATGTCCATCCATCAGGGCCCAGACTTCTTTCTTTTTTGAATTTTTCAAGCACCAATTTTAATTCTTCCAAGGATATAGGTTGATAAAGTAATTTTGCTTCCTCCTCATTTACCATTTTTGGGTACAGGTTGGTAAGCCTGACCACATCATTTATGTTGATTATCTCTCTTGATTTATAAAAGTGTTTAAAATGGTTTACTGCCTCCTCCATGATCGCCTTCTAATCAGTTAAGGTTCCTCCGCTGTCACTTTGAATTTCCCAAACATGTTTTCGGTTCCTGTTGGAACTAGCAATCTTATGGAAGAATTTATAATTTGAGTCGTCACTTTTGATCCAAGTCATCCTACTTCTAAGACGCCAAGTGTCCCCTTCCCGACGAAGTAAGGTATTTCTATTAGTTTCTAGCACACCCAACTGTCTCTCTTCCTCCAACATAACCCTTGAGGAATGTACCAATGTGACATAACCCTTAATGAACATTAGAACATGGCCTAACCATTAAGGAACATAGCAAGTTGACATTAGTCAACCAAAATGAAGATCATAGTAAATATAACCATATTATAAACCTCTCAATGTCACAATTTGACATAATCTAGTTAAGGATGGCATTCAAACATTGTCAACCATAGTCGACCATGGTCAACCATAATTAAACTGTCATGCCAGGCATTGGCAGAAAATGTAACTCCACTCTATTATGTTTGGAATTAACATAATAGGTTCATAAATACAAAGCAAATGACTAATGGTCTTCTCCAACATGACTCTTCCCATCACCTTCGACTCTTCATATGTACATTACTGTTACAATAATGCAATCTGAAGGATTACATGTCCAACATTCCCCCACTTAATCCGAAGGGGTGTGTGTGAGTCCAAGCATCATTCTGATTTTTTCAAATTTTTCTCTTCCAAGCACTTTGGTGAAGATGTCCACAATTTTCTCATTTGTGGAACAATGTCTCAAGTGAATAGTCATAGCCTCTACATGATATTGAATCAGGTGATACTTTTTGTTGATGTGCTTTGTTCGATCATGGAATCTAGGATTCTTGTCCAGATTGATTGCAAAAGTATTGTCAACTAGAAAAGAAGTAGAATTCACTTGTTTCTCCTACAAATATTCAAGTATTTTTCTTAGCCACACAATCTCCTTTGTTGATTCCGCAACTGCACATATTATTCCTCTGTTGTGGAATCTATTGGAACTGATTGTTTTCATGATCTCCAGGAGACAACTGTTGATCCAAGACTCATGAGATATCCTAAAGTTTATACTCCATTTTCCCTATCGCCAACAAATTCTGAATCAAAATATCCGATAAGGTTGAAGTCATCCACCTTAGAGTACCTGAGTCCAAAATATTGAGTTCCTTTAAAGTATTTTAGAACTATTTTTGCAATAGACCAATGTCCTTCACAAGGATTTTGCATGAACCTAGAAAGAATCCCAACAAGAAATGAAATGTTTGGTTTGGTGGTAGTATGATAGATAAGACTTCCCAAAAGTTGTCTATACTTGGTTGCATCCTCAAATTCATTCCTTTCTTTTGATGCAAGTTTCAAATTATTTTCCAATGGAGTAGAAACATGATTGCACTCAACCATGCCAAACTTGTACAGCAGTTCTTCAATGTACTTATTCTGGAAGATGAATATGTACTTTGGATTTTGAATCACCTCAATGCCCAAATAGTAGTGAATATGTCCCAAATATGTCATATTGAAGCATTTCTTCAACTCTTTCTTTATGGATAACTCTCATTGTTCCTTGTTATCAATAGATCATATACATATAGTACAAGATATACAACAATTTTTCCAATTTTCTTGACAAGCAAAGTTTAATCGTCAATATTGAAATGATTGAAATTCAATTTTAGAAGATGCTCAGTTAAATTTTCATACCTGCTTGCATTGCTTGTTTCAAGCCATATAAATATTTGATTATCTTGCATACCTTATGTTCTTGTTCCTTCAAAACAAATCCTTCTAGTTGAGGCATGAACACATTCTCTTTCAAGTATCCATTCAAGAAAGAAGTCTTCACACCCATTTGATGAATTTTCCATTCATTATGTGCTACCATGGAAAATAGAGTTAGGATGGTAGCCCATTTTGTTGTGAGGGAAAAATCCTCCTCACAATCAACAACTTCTTTTTGTGCAAATCCTTTTTCCATGACCCTTGCTTTGTGCTTGTCAAGTGAACCATCTGATTTGTATGTTTTATTCAATACCCACTTGCAGCTGATTGGTTTGGCACCAAATGGAGGGTCCACCAACTTCCATGTCCCATTCTTGATGAGAGCATCATATTCCTTATGCATGGATTTTTTCCATTCATTATGAGAAGTGGCTTCTTCAAAGGAGTTGGTTCAAGGTTAGTAGATAAATTAAAATCATAATCATATGAAACATCCATGTCATCTATATCATGTGATTTTAAATTATCTACATTACCTCCATATTGTCTTGAGGACATTCTAGTTCTTGTCTTTCCGACCTCATCAGGATGAACACTTTCAAATGCTTTTGTAATCCATTTTGGTGGACCTTTCTGAGATGGTTTAGGTTTATTGGTTGATTGAGATGGTGTTGATTTCTCACCAAGCCTCAACCTTTCAATCCTCTCAATCAAATCATCCAAATGAACTTCAAGTTCTGATGAAGTGAGGAGAACTTCTTCATGTGGGGAAGATGGTGCTTCAAAAGGGTATTCTAAAGATTGACCCAAGATATGGATTCCCCCCTTCAAGATGTGGAATCTAATCATCGAATTCATGATATGTCTTTATGTTGGAGCAAGACATTTTAGGTAAGTTTTGGGAATCACGTAGGAGCAAACTGCACGACAAGTCAACTAAGGAGCAGTGTGCATGGAAGAAAGGAAGACAGTTAACACATTTTCAGGGGTCTATGGGCGTGGAAGGTGGAATTTAGTTAGAAGTTGTTAGACCTTTTGGTCCATTTTGTAACAGGATAAGCCCTAGTGTCAATGTATAAATATATAAGGTTTTTTGGGTAGAAAGAGAGGATAATACGAGTAGCTCTGAGTGGGAAAAAAGACTAGTTGTTGTGTGAGAAGTTAGGAAGAATGACAAGGGAATAATAGGTTATAATTGAGATATCTTGTATGAGCATAGTGTTCAAATTTTGTAAGATGATGTTGAATGATAATATAAGAAGCCTCAAATTGTGGATGCAGCCTAGTTTGGGGTGAACCGTGTTAAATATTTGTGTTATGATGAATGTTGTGTTGTGATGTGTTTCTTTTATGTTCTATTTATGGTGCATATGTAATGCATGAATGGTTAATATGAATATGTTATATGATGGTTCTGCACACATGATGAATGGTCTAATGAATGAATGTTAAGTATGACAATTATGATGAATGTTTCCCATTCCCCCATCACTGTAGAAACCTGGTTCCTGCAGTCCCCATAGGTACCTCGGGTGAGACTTCACTTGCATGTAGGTGATGCCAAAAGGGATATAATATTTAGGGTTTTGTTGGTGAATTAATGTTGAACTCTGGGTCTGCCCACTGCACACCATCAAATGGTTCTGTTTTCGGGAACGAGATCTACGACTGAGGGGGATGTGGAGACTTACTAAGGAAGAAATTGGACAATGGTTGGACATGAAGGATATCGAGTTTGTTGTATATCAGAATAAGAATCTGCAAATCAGTGTAGAGAAATGGCTACGGAGGTATGTGTTTGCATATTTGCATGAAATTTTCTTTGTTGATTTCCCGAATATTTTGGTAGAGTGGATATAGATATTAGTTGAACATATTGAAAGATTCCACATTGTTGTTCTGAGAAATTGTATTGTTGAGTTAATTCGGCAAGTCAATACTATAAGTAATCAGTTATCACACGCAGTTGATTCCTGGTTGGATAGTATACTGGGAGGTTACTTTACTGAATTTTTATAGATTATACTCAATTGTATAGTGTTGCTGAAAGGGAATTCTTTAAGGGACCGCGCATAAGATACTTGAAGTTGCTATCTACTTGGATTAAGATGTTGTTGTGCGATAAGGGAGTTATGAATATGGAATCTGATTTCCCTAGCAGCTAAGCACCTTCACACATAAGGGGCACGGGGGGATGACCAGGAAATGGTCTAAGTATTGTAGGCAAGAGTGAATGAGGAACATATGGGCTGAGGATGCCGAGTGAAGAAGAGTTTGTGATGAATGAAAAGATTGGAGTATTACGCAGTAGTAAGAGATTTAGACCGAATAGGAAGAGGACTATGGTTGATAGAGAGGAGCAATGCAGTGAGTTTGAAGAGACAGACATTGGTGTAATACTACAGATTGAAGTAATCTTGTGCACAAAAGAGAAATACCATCATCTTAGTCAAGTGGAAGAAGATCCCACTTAGATTAGACTTTGCATCGAACCCACGACCTCTTGTGCATCGCCAAGATATGAAGAAACTTTGTCAATTGTAGTTAGTAAGGGAAGTAAGGATAACCGTCAGAACAATGGAAGTAGTACATTAACCCAACTTCAGACAATATCACCAAGGAGGAATATCGCATAGAATATGATGGCGGGAGTGGATCCCACTTAAAGAATGTTTGTCTTTAACAGGGTAGGTTCAGAAGACCCAAAACAACATTTGTTTATTTGTGAAACTATATGGATGGTGAAGAACATCAAGGATGATGATGTGAAGATTGCGTAGTTGGTGATGACGTTCAAAGACCTCACATTATTATGGTATATGCAGTATAGGACTACTACACCTGTAGGACAAACTAGAACATTGGAAGATGTAAGACAATCTCTATTGAAAGAGTTCTAGAAACCTAAGCCTGAGTCGCAGTGCATTAAAAAATTGAAGGAGATCAAGAAGATAGTGAATGAATTAGTATGGGATTATGATCAAAGATTTAATATATTTAAGGATCGACTAACTTTCCAGATTCCATGTGAACAACATAGGGAGTGGTTTATTGTAGGATTGTTGCCACATATATGTTTCCCTTTGACACAAAAAAAGTTTGTGTCGCAGTCAGAAGCCTTAGAAATCACTATGAAATTGGAAGCATCACCTATAGCAGAAAATGATGCAAGGATAGTTCAACTTTAGTCATAGTTAGCAGCACTGACTATTTAGTTGTAGGGACTCGTGAAAGGAAAAAAAAGGAATGAGGAAGTATGGTGTATCATATGTAGAACATAAGGGCATCGTAAGAATGAATGTCCCTCTTTTCAACAATATTTGAATATAGGAGCTCCAAATACATTAGGGGTATGGTGTGATATTTTCAAGATGATGGGTCACCACCCTACTAATTGTCCATTGATGCAAAAATATCATAGCATTACGAGAAAATTGTTTTGTAATTTTTGTAAGTCAATAGGACAGGAAGAGAAGGATTGTCGCACATTTTATTTGATGAGGGAATGCACCATAGATGCATACAGAGTCCAAGGAGAATAATCATAAGGAGGAGCTAAGCAGTATAATACTACAAGAGGTTATAGTCAAGGAGGAAGAAAAGGGTTCAAAGGTCGCAGAAGAGGAGGCTTTGACAGAGGAAGAGGCTCGATCATATGTTATTACTATAATTAGCCTATAAATTTGGTGTGAGATTGTCTAAATCCCTGCACAAATGTAGAATCCCTGCACGACATGCACATATTATAGACAACTAGACCATGCAATGGAGGCTTGCCCACTGTTGATCGCAAAGTGCCAAGAAAAGAGGAACATGAATGTACAGATGATAACAACATAGGCGTGCGATGAGCATCCTAAGATAACATCGGTTACATGTGGAGGAATAAGAACCGAAGATGATGTGATGGATCACAGGAATAAGATCCACCAGTTGGTCAAGAAAGCAACAAAACCTGTTCCATTGTTTGATCCTAGAAAAGAGAAAGATACCTACAAGAAAGCAATAAAAAAGTGTTAGGAGCATAATGGATAGAATCAACTTCGACTATACCACCTTTGTATGTGTTGTCAAAAGAGTTGGTTCTAGGATGTAACAGAGCCAAGCCTTAACACATTTTAAATGAAATAAATTTTGTCACTCGGACTTGATTTGGGTTTCGTGCAAGTAAATTCGAGATAATCATGAACCACTTTTGATTAGAAGCTGCCCCTTCCAACCCGAGGGGGATCTCTCGAATATATGTCATGATAGGATGTTCAATAAGCTTAATAGTGGGAATATCTGTGGGTAACAGAAAGTTTTGAGGTTTTTAGGGTTGATGGGTTGGACCGGAAAGTAGTCCATTGGGCATGGAGTCAAATGATCAAGCAAGTAATAAGAGTATTTTGGCAATGGAAATCCATGGAGCAGAGGCGAGATAGAATCTTATTATAGAGGGAAGGATTTATAAAAGGTATGGCAGCAAAATAAAGAGAAAACATATCAAAATACAAGGAGCACTTAGAAGTGAGTGAATTCCAAGCATAAATCAATGGAAAGAGATAGTTGGGACAGAGCATCTAGCAAAGGATGAATTCCGAACCTTCATATCTCTGTAAGAAATAACCTATAACCTATCCTACAATAGAGCATCTAACAAATGGATGAATTCCATTGTAAACAGATGTTACAAATCAGGAAGAAAAAGTGAATGGAAAAACCAATCTGCAACAAAGCATCTAATAGAGGATGAATTCTATTACAAAACAATTAAAAATCGAGAAGAAAATATATATGGAGAGATATTGAAACTAATAAAATGGACAAACTCTGCAAGCAACATCATAAGAATCTTTGATGTAGATTAAAAATGGCTCTGCCCTCTTTTATTTAAACAGGAAAACAAATGCTACAGCCCAGGAGTACTACTCCTACGTGTTTTTTTTCCTCCTTGTGTTTACAAATCTTCCTCATATATGTATTGAGGTCTAAATCCTCTCTAATCTAAAATATAACAATAGTTACAACCAATTCTTGAAACTTTCTGCCATAGAAAATGGGCCAAACTGTCGAAAACTAGGGCTGCGGTTATGACTCTGTATCTCGCGAATAACGAAAACTGCGTATAAAATGAAAGAGGCTTTTGTGCATATGTTTATTCTGAGAAAAAACCTCTCTCAGTTCCCTCATAACCCTTTTCATTTTCCCCAAATCTGCATTTAACAAACATGTGTTAAAACAGGAAAATATGAAATCTGAAAATTAGGGCTCAAAGATGGATTTGATTCTCCCAATCTGTGACACCTGTAAAAAAAATGAAAGAGGATAATTATATATGATGTTTTAGGCACAAAATCATCCAACCGTTTCTCAAAATGATACTCTAGTCGCTCAAAATCCTCATTTGAAAATGATGACTCAACATAGTAAAAAATGCCACATTTCGGAAAACAAACCTCATATTGCGTGGGAATTTTGACTGCCTTACCAAGCTCAAAATTAAATTCTGAAGGAACCAATGGACAACTTAGGATTTGTAGATGTCGATCGACTATTTGAATGCGAAAAAAGGCCTCTCCACATATGAGAAAATTGTGTTTTTCTAAAGCAATTTTGCATATGACTGGAGTCCCAATTTCGGGTTTTCAGGATTCGGGGAAACGAAGAAGTGGTTATTAAAATCTCCACGTCGGCCAAATCCCAGATGGCCAAATCCATGAAATAGATTTTTGATTTTACATTGCACTCTTTCGGGCCTTCGGTTTTTGGGTATCATGTCCTCAAGAGTTATGACATGCGAGGAATCCTGAATCGCGAAATCGCGATGGGATTAATTAGACGATAATCATTTGTTTTAATTTCTTAATTAATCACGATTATCAATTAATCTTTAACCTTTCATGGATTTAAGTGTCGGTACTTCGATAATACTTGACGCAAGAAATCCAAAATCACGAAATTGCGATGAGATTTATTAACATTAATCTTTCTTAATCTTTATTTGACCCAGCTTATCCTTTAGTACTTTAGTGAATTTAGGGATCGGGGTTGTAGTTATTAAAATATCTACATAGGCCAAATCCCTGACGGTAAAAAACCCGGACTCATGAGATTTTTCTCCATGTGGCTTAATGCTCGGTGTATGCGGTCGTTCCACTGCCAATGCTTCCATTCATTCTCCTTGTGACTCAACGCTCGAACTTATGGTACATTTCTTTGATTCTCACATGAACCCTGTCTTTGGATTTTTCGTGAGTTGGCTTGTCACTGTTATATTGTTGTGGCATTTGGGGTTGATTTCGGCGTTATTTGACTGAATATGATAGGTAGAGAACATTTAGTGATGCACGTGACAGACAAATGGTCATTTTCTCACATCTACACTTTCGCCAGTTAAACACTATAAATTTTTTTCTCTCCTAAGTTATCGAAAGCTAAAATTTCAATATTTGTTACAACAGAGGCTCCATCTAGGGATGGTGCTTTCCTAAAAAGTGCCAAGAATAGTAGACCATGTGCCTTCATCCATTGGGCGACTTGAGATCATCCTTATCAAATGTTGAACCCTGTCACTTTGCTTGCACATTTCCGAAACAAAAAATTGCTTATGCATTCATTGGGCTATGGAATCATAATGCTTTAAAACAAAACCATACTGGATTCCAAACTAAATCGGAAACATACTGAAAACCATTCTTGTACTCTAGTGCTCAAAGTCAAGCTTATTTATATACATCACCTACTCTAACCGATATTATTGCTTTGTTCAAGTATAGGAAAACTTCCAAATCAACCAAGCGAGTATCCAACTAACCAACTTAATTATGCTTCCATATTTGAGAAGAAAAATGACAGGAGCAAATTCAAATTCCAAAACATGCCCTAGGAGTAGGTACTTATAGTTTTGCAATTCAGACTTCAAGATGTTGGAAATAAAAAATTCAGTCCCCCATTTTGACTCCATATAAACTGCTACTGGATCATAAAAGTAACATAGAAATACCTCATTTTGTTGTTGTTCCAATTGACTAAAATGTTGTTGCTTGTTGCCTTTATTGATTTGAATGTTAAATGTGGATTGCTCAATATTTGTTGGGGAAACATGCATGATCAAATACTGATTTGAACCTGTCTGCTCTCTTTCATCATATCCCTGTAATCTGAATTCATCACTATGATATGTTGGCCTATTACAACTGACAATTTTTAAGAGAGAAGAAGAGATATGTTCTTCATTTCCTACATTGTTGTCTTGATAATGATCAAATGAAAACCAAGTCTGAAAATATGCATCATGAAAAAATTTCTGATCACCCTCTTCGACAATGATATCTTTAGAGGATGTATCAAAGTTAAAAGGATCTTCATTGGACTCTTGAACAACAGATTCATATCTATTTTCAACCATAGAATTCATTCTTTTCTGATCATCTCTTAGTTGATGAATAGGATTTGATGAAATTTCATTAGACCAAAAATCTTTAAAATCCTCTTCATCATCACTATATTCATCGAATACTAGAAAATCAGAATAAAATCCTGAAGATTTCTGCATTGAAAAATTAGCAATCTGATCTTGAAACATATTTTGAAAAATATCACTGTTTTCTTCATCATCAACATCCTTTACATCATCCTCGAACACCAAATGTTCTTTAGGATGGTTAAACATGACATCCACCTCTTTTTCATGAAACAAAACAGAGTCTACAAGATATTCAAGACTATGTAGATGTTGCAAATCTGCATAAGCAGGGGTTTCAACATGATTATTCAGGAGCAGATCTATCTCTTCTTCTATTAAAAAAGGAGGTGGTCTATGAAATTTCTGTATCAAGCAACTATTGTTTTCTTTCTCTTCTACAGGTTGACCATGATGCTGAATATCTTCTTCTTGAATATGATCACAAGAGATATCATATCTTGTTTCTTTATCAGCCAACTCTTCGTCATGCTGGTCACCTTCATCGACTTGAGAAATTTCTGTTGTTTCTTCCTCCTCTTCAAGAGGATTTGTTTGATCTTTTTGTCTTATGAATTCTATATTACAACAATCTTCAAAAAGGATTTCAGCTGAATATATCCTCTTACAATATTGATGAAAAAGTGTGTGAAAATATTTCAATGAAGGAATACTGGAATGGGGTAAAGATTTATACCAAAGCCTAGCATATCTTTCCAATGAAAACATAAACAACTTCATGAGGACATCTTCATGATGTACATTTAATTCATTCATGAGCTTGTGGAATTCAAACAAGTGTTGAGCAGGATTGTCGTCCGCGTATTCACCAAATTTAGGAAGGACATCTTCCCAAACTTTAATGTCTGGAACAGTGTTCGGAAAACCATAAACATTTGTAAAGTCCAGAGGAGCAAACCTTGCAACAATCCGAGCAACAAACGAATTTGACATTTTGAGACCAGTGGAGTCGCCAGGGAAATCATGTAGAGTCTACGAACCAAGGAGTCGCCAGGTGAATGATCACAACCAATTGAATTCCTATCCCTTTTTCACCATCAAGACATAGATCTTAACTTTGTCATATCCCAAGGAAGATAACTTCGTCCTCCATCCCCGACAACGACGCCAGAAAATGTTGTCGCAAGAGTTGGTTCTAGGCTATAACAGAGCCAAGCCTTAACACATTTTAAATGAAATAAATTTTGTCACTCAGACTTGATTTGGGTTGTGTGCAAGTAAATTCGAGATAACCATGAAACACTTTTGATTAGAAGCTTCCCCTTCTAACCCGAGAGGGATCTCTCGAATATATGTCACGATAGGATGTTCAATAAGCTTAACAGTGGGAAGATCTGTGGGTAACATAAAGTTTTGAGGTTTTTAGGGTTGATGGGTTGGACAGGAAAGTAGTCCATTGTGCATGGAGTCAAATGATCAAGCAAGTAATAAGAGTGTTTCGGCAATGGAAATCCATGGAGAAGAGGTGATATAGAAGCTGATTACAGAGGGAAGGATTTATAAAAAGTATGGCAACAGAATAAAGAGAAAACATATCAAAATACAAGGAGCACTTAGAAGTGAGTGAATTCCAAGCATAAATCAGTGGAAAGAGATAGTTGGGACAAAGCATATAGCAAAGGATGAATTCTGAACCTTCAGATCTCTGTAAGAAATAACCTATAACCTATCCTGCAATAGAGCATCTAACAAATCGATGAATTCCATTGCAAATGCATGTTACAAATCAGGAAGAAAAAGTGAATGGAAAAACCAGTCTGCAACAGAGCATCTAGTAGAGAATGAATTCTATTACAAAACAGTTACAAATTGAGAAGAAAATATAGATGGAGAGATATTGAAACTAATAAAATGGACAAACTCTGCAAGCAACATCACAAGAATCTCTGATGTAGATTAAAAATGGCTCTGCCCTCTTTTATTTAAACAGGAAAACAAATGCTGCAGCCCAGGAGTACTACTCCTGTGTGTATTTTTTCCCCCTTGTGTTTACAAATATGCCTCATATATGTATTGAGGTCAAAATCCTTTCTAATCTAAAAGATAACAACAGTTACAATCAATTCTTGAAACTTTTTGCCATAGAAAATGGGCCAAACTGCTGAAAACTAGGGTTGCGGTTATGGCTTTGTATCTCACGAATCGTGATAGCTGTGTATAAAATGAAAGAGGATTTTGTGCATCTGTTTATTCTGAGCAAAAACCTCTCCCAGTTCCCTCAGACCCCTTTTCATTTTCCCCAAATCTTCATTTAACAAACATGTGTCAAAACAGGAAAATATGAAATCCGAAAATTAGGGCTCAGAGATGGATTTGATTCTCTCAATCTGTGACACCTGTAAAAAAAATGAAAGAGGCTAATTATCTCTGATGTTTTAGGAACAAAATTGTCCAACCGTTTCTCAAAATGATACTCCATGCGCTCAGAATCCTCATTTGAAAATGATGACTCAACACAGTAAAAAATGCCACATTTTGGAAAACGAACCTCATCTTGCGTGGGAATTTTGATTTCCTTACCAAGCTCAAAATTAACTTCTGAATCCATCACTGGAAAAATTAGGATTTTTATATGTCGATCGACTATTCGAACGTGAAAAAAGGCCTCTCCACGGCTGAGACAATTGTGTTTTTCTAAAGAAGTTTTGCATATGAATGAAATCCCGATTTCGGGTTTTCGGGATTCGGGGAAACGAAGAAGTGGTTATTAAAATATCCACGTCGGCCAAATCCCTGAAATAGATTTTGGCTTTTACATTGCACTCTTTCGAGCCTTCGGTTTTTGGGTATCATGTCCTCAAGAGTTATGACATGCAAGGAATCTCAAATCGCGAAATCGCGATGGGAATAATTATACGATAATCATTTGTTTTAATTTCTTAATTAATCACGATTATCAATTAATCTTTAACCTTTCATGGATTTAAGTGTCGGGACTTCGATAATACTTGACGTGAGAAATCCCGAATCGCGAAATTGCGATGAGATTTATTAACATTAATCTTTCTTAATCTTTATTTGACCCAACTTATCCTTTAATACTTTAGTGAATTCAGGGATTGGGGCTGTAGTTATTAAAATATCTACATCGTCCAAATCCCCGATGGAAAAAAACCCGGACTCGTGAGATTTTTCTCCATGTGGCTTAATTCTTAGTGTATGCGGTCGTTCCACTGCCAATGCTTCCATTCATTCTCCTTGTGACTCAACGCTTGAACATATGGTACATTTATTTGATTCTCACATGAATCCTGTCTTTGGATTTTTCGTGAGTTGGCTTGTGACTATTATACTGTTGTGGCATTTGGGGTTGATTTCGGCGTTATTTGACTGAAGATGACAGGTAGAGAACATTCAATGAAGCACGTGATAGACAAATGGCCGTTTTCTCACATCTACACTTTCGCCAGTTAAACACTATAAAAATTTTTCTCTCCTAAGTTACCGAAAGCTAAAATTTCAATATTTGTTACAACAGTATGACAGGTCACCGATGTATGATATGCCTCCAGATTATGTCTATTCAGAAAGGAAATTGAAAAGGTGAGTACTTTGAAAAGATTCTTAAGAGGTTGTTTATAACTAATGAAGGATGAGTATGCTTTGAGTATGCTGCATGGAATGATCAACCACTATACTAAGAAAAAGAGATTCATGTCGCACACTAAGAAGTTAACCAGGTGCACTGTAAGAAAAAAACGAACAGGGAGTTCTGACTCAATGCACAGATAGGGGATTATGACATGGACAATATTATTTTGGATCTAGGTTCATATGTGAATGTAGTTCCGAAATAGAATTGGGAAATGATGGGTAAGTTGCAGTTAATATGTTAACCCATTTAGTTGAGGTTAGCAAATCAACATAAGATTGTTCCAATTGGAAGGCTGATAGGGGTAAGACTTAGTATTGATGGAGTGCACAACTTAGCAGATTTTGAAGTGATCTAAATAGTGGACGATATTACCCCTTATCCATTGCTACTAGGACTTGATTGGGCCTTTGATAATCAAACTATCATTGATTTGAAGATGGTATTTGAAGTAGAAGACTTGAAGGTTACTACACTATTGAATCCTACTGAAGGAAGAATATATGTAGAATTGGTAAATGGGAAATAACTTGACAATGTGTATCATATGAATGCACAGATGGATGATTATGTGAATCCTACAGTGGATGGTGTACTTAGTTGGAGAAGTATCAACTCATGCATGTTGTAACACCCTGTTTTCTCCCAAGACTGTAATTATGCATAAACCTTATATGTTAATAATATGAGGCATGTAATTGTGTTTTGATTTAATATAAACACCAATTGTCGACTGAGAGGGTTCAAAATTGATAAGTACCGGCCATGATACACCAGAGGAAATTGATGAAGTAGAGTATTGATGGGATGGTTGAGTGAAATGAAGACAAGATGCATCAATGAAGAAAATATGAATCTTTCACAACAAGCTTATCTATGCTTAAAAACATAATGATTTCACCACCAACACGCAAAATGATGGAAGAGACCACA
Source organism: Picea engelmannii (assembly GCA_009831015.1). NCBI lineage: Eukaryota > Viridiplantae > Streptophyta > Pinopsida > Pinales > Pinaceae > Picea > Picea engelmannii. Next base: position 774,672 of record ML783327.1, on the reverse strand, counting down.
TGAACATTAAAGAGAGGGTCATAAAAGTGGTTGGGTAGTAGTGATTGCCGCAATTAGCCCATGTGTAGAAATAATGGCCAATTGAATGGTTGAAAGAACGTACCACAAACTTCCCCTCTAGATGGAGAAAGGGTGCACTGAAGGTCGCATCTACAAAATTCAACAAAAAGCCCTAAAAATGGAGAAAAAAGAAGGCAGTGCAAACAACAAGAGGAAAAATGGGAGATGAAGAGATGAAAAAAAAAACCCAGCTGAACGAAGGAAAAGAAGAGAGATCAGAGAGATGAGCAACATAGTGCAGAAGGAGATGCATTGATTAAGAAAGAAAAGTTAGATTTCTTGAAGAAAATAGGAAGCTTGTACAAGCTGAGAATGTTAAGTTCCAAATACCTGAATACAAAATACTACAATAGTACCAAAGATATCTTAATACAATCACCACACAAGATATATGGAAAAATATATAAAACCACCACTTTATTATATCAAAACCCTTGGGGTAGGGCAACACCATACAATGGATCTTATTATGGAAGGGATCCTGTCATGTTCACTTGCCTCTTCAAGTGTGATTCCTCCTAATGAGCTTCATCTCCAAATACAATACTTCTCTCCATATCCCATTACATTGATTTAACCCCTTTATATAGTGCTACCATCACCTAAGAACATTCTAGAGGAGGTATCTTCTAGAATCAGAACCTTCTAAGAAGTCTTGTTACATTTATTATATCTAACTACCCATTTATTATATCTAACTACCATAATGGGCCTTATTTAATAATATAGTGGACCTAGTCCACCTTACATTGAATGGCCTCCACTACCTCTCTAGATACCTAACATTCCATCTTCCTTATGAAAGCGTTTTCCTCAATGTTTGTTATGAGGGTGTAAAACCATATACCAGGGTCCCATGGATAAGTGTGGACCATAGTGTCGAAGTAGACTAGAGAACTATGGTCCCATGTAGAAATTAAAGCCACCATGTCGAAGTAGTCCAATTGCCATTGTAAACCAGGGTCTCATGTTCAAGTGCTCATGTGAAATCCCCACAAAATATTTCGGAACCCAATAACCAACTGAAAATGATGCTTCAAAGTATGACACATGTCATGTGGATCCAAATAAGAATATCCATCCACATAGTGGAAAAGGGTCGTAGCAAAATCTGGAAGGAATAATACCACTGTAGAATATGCAGGGTGGACACTAGTAATAATTATTGGCTCCCAATTTTTCACATTGATTTTCTCTACATAAGGTGGATTAGAGTCATCAAATAAAATATGAAAGTGGTTTTCATCCCAGAAATGACAACTATCCATATACCAATCATCACAATCGACCTCAAAATCATACCAAACATATACTTCTTGATTATATTCATCCTTGATGTCCGCCATAAGATATCTCTCCTGCATGTTATCCAATGAATATTTAATACTACTAAAAATATCCTTGAGGCCATCAGCAAGGTCATGCAATGTGAGGCTATCTGCAAGGTCATGCAATGTGTCATACACTTGGGCTTTGAATGCTTCAGTCATCTATAGAATTTCTTCAAGGGTTTGAGAGGGAATAACTATTGGAAACACCACATAAAATATACGAAAATAAATATCTTAAAATGATTTATCCAATGGAATTGATTTGGTAGTAATCTGAGCACCCTTTGAAAAGTTATGAACTCTGCAATCCCGCTGCCATCACGAAAAACCCCCAAAAAATAGTTGATTTTAAATCAATGACATATTCACTTCCAGAGATCTGATTTGGACGATTGTTTTTTTGAAATTGGGTGAAATTGTGAGAGGAACACATATATGCAATTTGTTTTGAAAAAATCATCCGCATCCGCTACAAAATTAGAAAAATCACGCGGTCACCTGCAGAAAACCCCCTGAAAATTGCAGATTTTAAAATGCAAATAACTTGACTTCCCAGACTCTATTTCAGATGATATATATATATTTTTAACTTGGGTTTTTTTCTGAGAGGAAATCAGATATAAAACCATTTTTTTCAAATTTTGCACCAAAAACTACAGAAATTGTCGAGAATGTCGTGACCCTCTTTTTTTTTTCCGAAAATATAAATCTGCAAAAAATAAAAATATTTTCCCACACTTCCTACCAAGGAAAGTGCTCTGATACCACTTGTTAAGTTCCAAAGACCTAAATACAAAATACTACAATAGTACCAAATATATATGAATACAATCACCACACAATATACGAAACAATATAGCAAACCACCACTTTATTATATCAAAACCCTTGGGGTAGGGCAACACCATACAATGGATCCTATTATGGAAGGTATACTCTTTTGTTCACTTGCCTCTTCAAAATGATTCCTCCTAATGAGATTCAGCTCCAAATACAATACTTCTCTTCATATCCCATCACATTTCTTTAAGCCCTTTATATAGTGCTATGATCACCTAAGAACATTCTAGAGGAGGAATCTTCTAGAAGTACAACGTTCTAAGAAGTCCTCTTACATTTATTATATATAACTACCCATTTATTATATCTAAATATCATAATGGGCCTTATTTAATAATATAGTGGACCTAGTACACCTTATATTGGATGACCTCCACTACCTCTCTAGATACCTAACAGAGAATGATCAACGTGAGAAGAGAAGACCCTAATCCTGAACTAGAGAAATAGTGGGCTGCAACTTGGTGCTTACTAGACAAAAAATGACATTGTTAATGGGAGGTCATTGATGGATTGTTAAGAATAGATGAGACTCCCTTGTCCAGAGGAAATCCAGTTGAGAAACCACCTGATAAACCAGTAGAGACCCCAAGCTCAGTAGGAAGTGGCAACTTCTATTGTGTCAGAGGGAGAAGGAGAGTAACCTTCTCGGATCGTTGCAGACTTGGAGCCCTGCTGAGTCAATTTTCCCGGTTGTATCATGGCTTGGAACAGGGGTGGCATGTTGTAGGAAGTGACTCTAAAACAAGGCCTATGTGGGAGGAAATGAGTCCTCCCTCAGTTAGTTGGATTGGATTATTTCTTCATCAGATAAGTGTTCATCTGTATTGAACTGACATTGATTAACTTATGTGACTGATTTATGTGAATTCTTAAATTCAAGAGATTGTTTGTATACTTCTTCCATGTATTGAACGCAGTAAGACTATCCACGTGATGATGAATACTAATGCTTGTTTAAAACATATAAATGAATGAATACAAGTTGCTACCTATTCGAACACCCCAAGTGTTTTCCTGTGTGAAGATCCCGCAACTCATGCAAGGCCTCAACCCTAAGTTTGGTCATCTGTAGAGACTTCAATATCTTATTAAGTCCCTAAAGTTCAGAAGCCGAGGTCTTGTAGGAAACAGAAAGTGGCTAAGTCCTTTGAAAGGAAGGTTAGGAATCTATAAACCTTGAGTTGGTCGGCAAGAAACCACCAACGTTGATCTGAATAGATCATGACCATTCATCGGTAGTCGGAGTCGTCATGTCAGAGAGATTCCCCAAGCATCATGGGAAGGGTCTCGAAACAGACCTATCAGAGTGAGACCATCAGGAAGAAATCTCATGTACCGTGTGAAATACCCAAATGAAAAATATCAAAGTTAGGATAATATGAACCATAGGTGTGTAAGTGTAGGAATGAGTTTCCAGTTGTTGATCACTATGGGCCCCACTAGAAGGTCAGAAGGGTGAAATTTTTCAGGGAGCATCGATGTGAAGAATCGTGTCAATAGGTGATTGGGTGGAGAGATTAAGCTCGGGCCTAGCTGGCTCAACATTGACTGCCTTCAGAGCACGACCTTGATGGAATCGAAGAAATACTCTGATGGCCTAGACGTGCAAGTTTGATGGAGGAAAGATCTTGACCATAGATTGGACCATAGAGAGAGGTCACAATAGTCATCGATTTGGCATAGGCCCTGTCTAAGTTGTCAGAATGAAGGTTTAACTTCATAGCTAACATGGCTTGCCAACAGGCAGCTAGTACGAGTTTAGAGTGATAGGTGTCACTTACCCACAAGTGAATGAGTTGAGTGGAGTCTACCTAGTGAGAGAACCCTAAGCTATGAATCAATCTCGATCTTCTACCGGGATATTGCAACTTATGCTTATGACCGTTCATTAATGAGAAGGTATATTCCTTGATTCCTTAGCTTCAGAATAAGGAAACTGCTGGAATCGTTCTAGCCCTGAAAGTATAGTATAGAAGCATAATATTCTTTGATACCATATCTGATGGAGGTAAATAATAAGAACACTAGTAAAGAGTTCAAGCGATAGTTCTGATGGATCGATGTGGAGCAGACTCATGTGGTGGCAGAATGTCACAGGCACACGTGGATGCAATTTAGTCATCATGGTGGATGATGAATGTGTTAAAGTGTCACATGGATGCCACCTGAAAATGGATAAACAGGCTAAAGACCCAAAGAACTTATAATGTTCATTAAGGGGGTCGAGCAAGTTACAAATTCCATTAAGAGGAGAGAGTTCTTTGTGTGACGTGTTCAAAAAAGGTGGCTGGGTGTGTTACAGAGTGGTATCAGAGAAAAATTCAAACCCTAGGCTTGGAAGGGTCACTAAGACCATGTAAGGCTGCTCAAAAGGGATATATGTTGTTTGAAATACCTGAGTCAAGATATTGACATGAAATGATAACAATGATTATTGTTTCAACACCTAGGAGGAGTTGAAAAGATCATGGAAGTGAATGGTGCAACGTAGTATGGAGGACCTCATGCACCTTAGAGATGAAGAATATGACAGTCGTAGGGACATGGATACCCCTCCATATTTTATGGCCACAGTGAGAAGTCTGAGGGTGGATAATGAGAGGCTTGTGAGAGCCCATGCTGAATAGGCAGAGTTGAATGTAGTTTCATTGCAGAGCCTGTCCGAAATTCAAAAACATCTGCAACAAGGTCCTAGAAATGTCGAGCTCTAGTGGTCAGAGAGATTGAAAACCCCTTGGGATTCCCAAAAGCACGAAATGGTTCATAGTGATGCAAGAAAGATCTCTTCCAAAAGAAAGCGTCAAGGCACTAAGAAAGGTGGATCGAGTGGAGGCAATTCCATGGAGTCCTCTGGTCAGAAGATGTTAGATTACTGAGAGGGGGGGTGAATCAGTAATAGAGCAATGCAATCCTTTTTAACCATATAATCCAAATGTTATATCAATGTAGCATTATCATCCAATAACTGTAGATTAAATAAGCAATGAACAAATGAACAATCATACACATACACAATACACCAGTTTTTTACGTGGAAACCCAAAGCGGGAGAAAAACACAGAATGTTTTTTCTTATATGTCTTGAAGAATACCAACTTCCATTGTTTTCCAGCTGCAATTGGAAGGAGGCTCCAACCCCCTAGTTTCTCAGGCTACAACCTGAGGGAAGCTCCAACTCCCCAATTCTTTGGCTACAACCAGAAGGATGCTACAACACCCTATATTCTCCGACTACAACTGGAAGGTGGCTAAAAACACCTGTCCTTGCCCCGTCCAACCGCCTTGAAGTAGAAGTAGAATGATGGAATCACTGTCACACTATCACTATGAGATATACCACTGTAAACCTGTACCAATAAACATGAACCATGCATAAACCTGTACCTCAACCTATAATCAACCTGTACCATAAATAAGTGCATCAACCATGCAAAAACCTATACCATAAACAAGTGGAACCAACCATGTACCAAGTATGTACCAATCATGTGTCAACTACTCATCAATATGTACCAACATCATCAACTATACACCTCATGTATCTGCCAACTCATCAACTACCTGTCTCAACCATGTACCCAAATTGTACCTCAACCAAAATCCCTCATCAATTTCATCATCCAAATATGATTTATAACTCTGTAATAGACCTGGTGTATATGATCAAATACCTGCAAACCTTCCTTAACTTTAAACAACAAGAGACTAGCATTTACATCAAACTTTTATTTAGTCTCACATGACTAGTTTTGTATTAGTCAACAACCCTAACTTGAAATAATCATAACTTTGTACTTGTAATGAATAAATATATGAAAATTATACACAATGTTCTTTAGTGTGTTTTGTGCAATTCCTCTAGGTTTCACTAATTGGAACCTCTCAGAAAATTAGTTATAGCAAAAATGACATACCTTGCTGAATTTTGGCTTATTCTAGAGAGTGACCTTGTAGAGCGTGCCCCACAAGGAATGTTTGTTGAATCGATATGAAAATGTTACACAGCATACTACAGACTGTACTATAACCAACACATTTGGTATTACTGAATTTGGATCTGTTATGAATAAGTTATGATGTTTTTACCCGAAACACCTGTTTTTGACTAGTTTTAGGACTAGCCACAAACCCTATTTTCCATGGAGTGTAACTCCAAAAATAAAACAACCCACAAGCTAATTTTTTTACCACAAATACTTGGATATGTTTCCTAAATGGCATAGAAATTTCACGGTCTGAATCATTCTAGAAAAAACGTTATTGCGAAAATGGTGAGATGACTTGTAAATAACATACCTTAGAAAGCATCATCAAAAGAATTTATCCTTCCTTGAATTCTGACATTGTTTTCTTCACCTTCCCTCAGAAATTCGGATTAGATATCCTTCAGTTACCTTAGACACTTATAGGTATTCAATATTCTCAAGTGTGATGTAAAATGAAAGAGCCTTGCCTCTTATTTATACTCTCCAAGTAGCTTCCTTAAAAACATCTTCTAGGTCACTTTGCCCACTTTCCTTATTTTAGGGTTAACCCACTTCTTATTTATCCATTTTATTATTGAAATAATTTATTTTGTATTCAATTTGAATTATAATACACTCATCACTTCACTTTATTATTTACCTTTTAAAATCTCTTAAACCACTTTGACTACTTTGACCTTTTGGGGCTTCTAGATGACATATGAGGGTCCTCCAACTTCGTAAGGCCATAACTCTCAAACTGTGAGGATTTATGTGATGTTCCACATACCACCAGAAATGGAATGACATGTACTATCCATGTAGAATAGTATTACCTGAAAATATATCAAAACTCATATCGTTATCCATCAAACAAACTTGGGTCCATTACCCAAACCTGGGTTCTCCAACTTATCATGGCCATAACTCTCTAACCGTGAGGAGTTATGTGGCGTTCCACATACCATCGGAAATGGCATGAAAAACACTATCCATTTAGGATAGTTTCACTAAAAAATTCACTGACCTTCATCTCATTATTCCACAAATAACCATGGGTTCTCTAATCATACTTCTAGGATAACTCAATCCACAAAGCATCTTCCCGTGAGGGCTTTCACCATAAGGGGACCACTTTGGAGTTCATCCATTTGTACTTATTATCAAACATGAAAATACAATAATGAGTCATATTTACATCAAACAAACTTGGGTCCATTACCCAAACCTTTGTACTGCTGGAATTCGTTACCGTACTTTCTCCAAGGGTTGACATCAATCTACAATATCACTCTCCAATAGTTGACATCAATGAAAACCAACAATCCATCACCTAAGCCAACTTTCTAACAATCTCCCCCTTTGGCATTGATGGTAACACCAACATTGATGGCAACACTTAGTCATGATAACATTCATGCTTATACTCTTTATCAATGTTTCTATCTATCCCCCTTTGACATCAATGGCAAAGGGTATCTCCCTTTGGGGATGCTCCCCCTAACTGAACTCTCCTTGGGGATTCTACATGCCTTTTATTTTTCTTTGTGTTTATAATCCTCTGATTATTCTCTTTCCCTTCATATGAATAATATCTCCCCCTTTGATAAAGGGTATCACTCTGAAGTCATATCTCTCATTCTTCCCTTGCGACAATCACTTCCCTTGGAAACATGCCTCTATGCTCTCTCTCTAAGAATTTACCTTTTGCATCTGATAAATATCTCCCCCTTTGTCCTATTTATGGTGCTTCCTTGTGTACATCTAAGACATATAAGATAAGTATTCATTTTGGAGTAGAAATTACTCCTAGTCTCTGGCGAAGATATTCAAAGGCTTCTCGTGGAAGTGGTTTTGTAAAGATGTCTACCACTTGTTCTTTTGTGCCCACATACTCAACTCTGATGTTCTTTTCTACAACCTGCTCCCGTAGAAAGTGATACTTGATTGGAATGTGCTTCTTCTTGGAGTGCATCACCGAGTTCTTTGAGATACTAATGGCGCTTGTATTATCACAATAGATTGGAATGTGATCATCATACTCAACCTGTATATCTATCAGAGTTTGTTTCATCCAAAGAACCTGTGTACAACATGATGATGCTGCAATATACTCTACCTCGGCTATAGATAAGGATACTGATGATTGTTTATTTCTTATCCATGATACTAAACACTCACCCAAGTAGAATGCTGCTCCACTGGTACTTCGTCGGTCATCAATACAGCCTGTCCAATCTGCATCTGTGTAGGCAATAAGTGATATATCCTTTCCTTTTGGATACCATAATCCAAACTCTTATGTTCCTTTGAGATATATGAAAATCCTCTTCACTGCTAATACATGTGATTCCTTTTGTGCTGCTTGAAATCATGCCACTTGTCCAACTACCTGCATTACATATGGTCTGGATGTTGTCACATATAGTAAGCTACTAATCATTGACCTGTATTTCCTCTGGTCTGTAGAATTTGAATCATCATCTTTGCTCAACTTGCAACTGGTTTGCATAGGAGTGGTAATTGGTTTGCAATCTTCCATTCCGAACCTCTTTAGTATTTCTCTGATATACTTAGTTTGAGAAATAAAAATTCCTTGGTTTCTTTGACATATATGAAGACCCAAAAACAAGGATAGTCCTCCAAGTAATGACATTTCAAATTCATTCTGCATATCCTTTGCAAATTTCTGGCTTAACCTGTCATTAGTACTTCCAAAGCAATATCATCAACATAAATTTCAATTAATAAAATATTACCTTGAGTTACCTTGATGTAGAGGTTGTTGTTTGCGCTTCCTTTCCATAGTTCGTAGGGAGTTTTGTCATTGTTGTTTCTGATAATTACTCTGTTTTGAATGTGAACTGATGTATGCACTGCATGTGTCCAAAAAATATCTGTCAATTTGGAATCCATTAGAATTGTTCGAGCCATTTCCTGTGTAATTATCATCCATTATGATAATGTTCATTTTTCTTTGAACCACTCTTTGAACCAATCTATGAAGCCATTCTATCATCCACTATCATATATCTATCCAAACCTGCTAAGTTTTCTTAAGAATCCATATCTGTCCATACTGTCCAAGACTCTACTTGCGCAATTGTCCATAATGTTGACCCAATTATCACTATACTATCATGAAGTCTTGATTAATCTATCAATCTGTACTTCTGCTAACTGATTGTTCTGAATATTTCTTCTCAAATTCTACAAGCTGCTTGAAGGATGGTTCTTTGGTCTGTCATAGCTATCGCATAGACTCTCCCTATCTAATATTCATATTACTTGGGAGTCTCTAAGCTAGATGGCTCAAAACAATTCCTTCTCTGATGTGTATTCATCATCATCTTCATTGGTAGATTCATTATCTCTCTGATCTCTGACTTCTTTCTTTCTATCTATGGATTCATCTTTCACTACAATGCCTGAAAGTACAATCTCTTGAACCTGTTCCTTATTTACCTGTCCTTCCTTTCTTTCAGTTATTTTCCAAACCTTTCTCTATCTGACATCTTTCCTTTTCTCTGTAGAATTTTCTTCATCTCGTTTTATTTCCAATCTTGCAATCTTTGGTACCTGGTCTTTGTTCACTTGTTCTTCCTGTTTTCTTATCCATACTTTCTTATATCCGATTTCAGTATTCTCTTTCATGTAAGTATTGACCATGCTTCTACAATCACTGGATATGTGTCCATAGTTATGACATTTATAACACTCAATGTTACGTGCGACCACATAGGCACGGTCTGGTTGAACATTTATTTTATAATCCCTGCAATCTGCAACCTTATGTTCAAAGTTAGTACAATAAAGACAATGACCATAAAATAATTTTTCATACCTGGGAGTGAATGATCTTCTTTGTGGCATAGTCCTTATGAATTTTTTCTTTGACTGATCATGATCATGATTGAAGCTTCTTTGTGGCTTGAACATGGATGGTATTTTTGAAGATGTATCTTCAATAGTTTTCTTAGATTTTGGTTGACCATGATTCCTTCCTTTGAATACTTCTACATAACACTTTATATTTTCTTCATTCTTATTTTCTAGCAATGTAGAGTGCTTCTCTTCATTATCTACAACTGATGTGGATGTTTTTGTCTCTTCAACGTTCTTGTTGAGCTTGACGATTTTGACTCTTAGTGTGACAACTTCTTATTCAATATTCTCAACCTCTTCTTCTTTCTTCATTAACTGAGACTTCATGACCTCTTCTGTTCTCTTTGCTTCTTCAAGTTGGATTTTCAATGTAATTATTTCTTCTTCCAGTCTTCTCTCTTCTTGACCAAAATCTTCCTCAAGTTGGTTTAAGTCATTGGTTCTTTCCTTGAGATGATCCATCAATATCTTTTCTCTCTTTTCTGCTTCTTCCTTTTGCGCTGCTATGTTGGCTTCTAAACATTTCTTTTGATATTCTAGAGTTTCTTCAATTCTTCTAGCCTCTTCTAGTTGAGCTCTTGAATTCTTGATGACCTGCAGATATTTTTTGGAACCTTGAACTCTTTTTTTTTTTCTTCATCAATTCTTTCTTGGATGACTTGTTTTCTTCTCTTTCTTTCCTTAGATATTTAATTGTACTGATCAATTTTTCTCTGTAATCAACTTCTGCTTCATCATACTCTTCCTCTTCTGAATCTATCTGACATGATGAACATCTTTCTTCTTGTTCTATATCTACATCTTCTTTGGCATTTTCTGAATCTGCGATGGGTGAAGAATATATGTCATGTAACTTATCCCAAAGTTCTTTAGATGATGGAAATTTACTAACCTTTTCTCTTACCGGTTTAGGTAATCCTTCCCAGATGAAATCCATTGCTATTTTGTTATTCTTCTTCAATTCCTTCTTGGCTGCAGTCTTTTCCCTTTTTTAACTATCATATCCTGTAACAACTGATAGCCAAATATAATGTCCCTGTGCCTGCAAAAATACTTCATTCCTTCTACTCCACATCTCATACTTAAGACCATTATGACCATTAAACATTGGTACTCCATTCTCAGAATAATCCATGATCTTCTTCCAGTGGTTAAATTGTTTCCTAAAGGAACCTCACTCTGATACCAATTGTTGGATTACTGAGAGGGGGGGTGAATCAGTAATAGAGAAATGCAATCCTTTTTAACTATATAATCCAAGTGTTATATCAATGTAGCATTATCATCCAATAACTGAAGAGTAAATAAGCAATGAACAAATGAACAATCATACACATACACAGTACACCAATTTTTTATGTGGAAACCCAAAGCGGGAGAAAACCACATAATGTTTTTTCTTATATGTCTTGAAGAATTACATTCATTGGAAGCTCCAACTTCCTTTGTTTTCCAGCTGCAACTGGAATGAGGCTCCAACCCCCTAGTTTCTCGGGCTACAACTTGAGGGAAGATCCAACTCTCCAATTCTCTGGCTATAACCAGAAGGAGGCTACAACCCCCTATGTTCTCCAACTACAACTGGAAGGTGGCTACAACCACCTATCCTTGCCCCATCCAACCACCCTGAAGTAGAAGTAGAATGATGGAACCATTTTCACACTATCACTGTGAGATATACCACTGTAAACCTGTACCAATAAACCTGAACCATGCATCAACCTGTACCTCAACTTGTAATCAACCTGTACCATAAACAAGTGCATCAACCATGCACCAAATTGTACCATAAACAAGTGAAACCAACCATGTACCAAGTATGTACCAATCATGTGTCAACTACTCATCAACTATGACTCATCAATATGTACCAACATCATCAACTATACACCTCATGTATGTGCCAACTCATCAACTACTTGTCTCAACCATGTACCGAACTTGTACCACAACCAAAATACCTCATCAATTTCATCATCCAAATATGATTTATAAATCTATAATAGACCTAGTGTATATGATCACATACTTGCAAACCTTCCTTAACTTTAAACAATAAGAGACTAGCATTTACATCAAACTTTTCTTTAGTCTCACATGACTAGTTTTGTATTAGTCAACAACCCTAACTTGAAATAATCATAACTTTGTACCTGTAATGAATAAATATTTGAAACTAATACACAATGTTCTTCAGTGTGTTTATGCAATTTCTCCAGGTTTCACTACTTGGAACCTCTCAGAAAAGTAGTTATATCAAAAATGACATACCTTGTTGAATTATGGCTTATTCTAGAGAGCGACCTTGTAGAGAGTGCCCTGCATGGAATATTTGTTGAATCGATCTGATCCTGTTAGAAAGAATACTAGAGATTGTACTATAACCAACACATTTTGTATTACTAAATTTCGATCTGTTATGAAGAAGTTATGATATTTTACCCGAAACACTTGTTTTTGACTAGTTTCGGGACTAGCCACAAACCCTATTTCCACGGAGTGTAACTCCAAAAATACAACGACCTAGAAGCTGAATTTTTTACCATAGATACTTGGATATGTTTCCTCAATGGAATAGAAATTTCACGGTCTGAATCATTCTATAAAAAATGTTATTGAGAAAATGGTGTGATGACCTGTAAATAACATACCTTAGAAATCATCATCAAAAGAATTTATTCTTCCTTGAATTCCTGCCTTATTTTCTTCACCTTCCCTCAGAAATTCAGCTTAGATATCCTTTGGTTACCTCATACACCTATAGGTATTCAATATTCTCAAGTGTGATGTAAAATGAGAGAGCCTTGCCTCTTATTTATACTCTCCAAGTAGCTTCCTTAAAAACATCTTCTAGGTCACTTTGCCCACTTTCCTTATTTTAGGGTTAACCCACTTCTAATTTATACATTAAATTTATTATTGAAATAATTTATTATATTCACTTTGAATTATAATACACTCATCACTTCACTTTATTATCTACCTTTTAAACTCTCTTAATCCACTTTGACTACTTTGACCTTTTGGGGCTTCTAGATGACATATGAGGGTCCTCCAACTTCGTAAGGCTGTAACTCTCAAACCGTGAGGAGTTATGTGACGTTACATATACCACCATAAATGGAATGACATGTACTATCCATATATAATAGTATTACCTGAAAATATATCAAAACTCATACCGTTATCCATCAAACAAACTTGGGTCCATTACCCAAACCTGGGTTCTCCAACTTCTCATGGCCATAAGTCTCTAACCATGAGGAGTTATGTGACGTTCCACATACCACCAGAAATGACATGACAATAAATATCCATATAGGATAGTTTCACTAAAAAATTCACTAACCTTCATCTCATTATTCCACAAATAAGGATGGGTTCTCTAACCATACTTCTAGGATAACTCAATCTGCAAAGCGTCTTCCCGTGAGGGTTTTCACCATAAGGGGACCACTTTGGAGTTCATCCATTTGTAATTATTATCAACCATGACAAGACAATAATGATTCATCTTTACATAAAACAAACTTGGGTCCATTACCCAAACCTTTGTGCTACTGAAATTCGCTACTGTACTTTCTCCAAGGCTTTACATCAATCACTAAGGGTCGACATCAATCTACAATATAACTCTCCAATAGTTGACATCAATGAAAACCAACAATCCATACCAACTATCCATAAACCTAAGCCAACTGTCTGAAAGAAGACTAATCTAGCAGGACAGTCCAATAGTGGCACAAAATCCATTATTTCTAAGAAGATAAATAGGAAGAAGTCTCATAGTTTTCCAACTGAAGAATTCAAGAAGGCAAGGCCACCTACTTTTGATGGTGAGATATAGAAAGGAGAGGAAGTTGAAGCATGGATATTCACATTGAAAAAGTACTTTCGAGTACATAACTACTCAGATAATACCAAGGCAAGGATTGAAGTGTTCAACCTAAATGGCAGGGCTTCCATTTGGTGGGGGGACCTCAAAGAAATCAAAAGGATAAAGGAGTTTAAGTTAACCTGGAGACAATTTGAGAAACACTTTTTCAAGTCTTACCTATCTGAAAAGTATTACGATGACAAGATAAAGGAATTTTATGAGCTTAATATGGGGAAACTTACCTTGGAGGCATATGCAAAATGATTCATGGAACTATTGAGGTACTTTCCCTACCTTAAGGATGAGAAGGAAAGGATCTAGTGTTTTCTCAGTGGGCTGCCACAGTCATATCAAGATCGAATTGAGTTCAAAAATTCCAAGAAAATGGAAGACACCATTCGAAAGGATAATTTTTGGTACGACGAGTCTAAGAACAAGCACGAGTCCCCTAAATACTGGAAAAGAAGGGACAAGAGTGGATTCTAGAAGAAATGATTTAAGGCTTTTCCCTACAAGAATTATAGGATGGATGCAAAATCGGGTCAGCCAAGCAAGAGCGTGCATCAACAAAAAATTTCGACCCAAAGTAGGAATAAGCCAATGGAGCAGACAAAGGAAAGAGTAGAGGAAACCAAGAAAGGACCTTTGAAATGTTGGGGATGTGAATATCCACATATATTAAGGGATTGTTACCATAGACAACAGGACAGTAAAAGAGTGTATAATGTATAGGGGGGTACCATAGTCAATGACGTAGCCAGGAGCATACTGAGAATCTATGCAATGGTGGAAAATCAACAAGAAGAACATCATATTTGGTGGTGGAATTAGAAGGTATCATTATTGGACAACAATTCTCTATTTTAATTGACCCAAGATCTAATCTTAGTTAGGTTTCACTTCAAGTAGTTGAAGCATGTTCATTATAGAAAAAGAAACACACCAAGATGTGGTTAGTCCAGTTAGCCACTGGAACAAAGAGTAAAGTCGCAGAGGTCGTTGAAGCTTGTCCAATTTGGATTGAGGAATTTTAGACCCACGTGGATCTGAATGTTCTACCCCTTGGCTCTTATGACATATTATTAGGAATGGATTGGTTAGCCGCCAATAAGTAAAAATTGAACTGCTATGAGAAAACTCTAGATTGAAAAGATGAGAAAGGCAGTATTATAATTTTGCAAGGCATTCGAAAGCCAGTCTCTGTAAGACAAATATCAATGTTACAACTCAAGAAGTATAACAGAAGAAGGTGTCCTCTGTATTCTAAACAAGTGTTGAATTCAACGAAAAATGATGAGTTGAAGGTTGAAGATCATCCTGTGTTATAGAAGTTCAGGGATGTGTTTCCGGAGAAGGTGCCAGGATTACCTCCGAAAAGAGACCTTGATTTTTCGATTGATCTCATGCCGAGAGTGGTGCCAACATCGAGAGTGCCCTACATGATGAGTGTGCCAGAGTTGGTGGAACTGAAGATGCAGTTGAAAGAAATGATGGATAAAGGTTACATTAGACCAAGTGTTTCCCCATGGGGAGCACCATCCATGTTTGTAAAGAAGAAAGATGACACATTGAGGTTATGTATCGATTATCGATAGCTAAACAATATGACCATCAAGGACAAGTACCCTTTACCCAGAATAGATGATCTATTTGATCAAATCAGAGGGGCTACAATTTTCTTGAAAATAGATTTCATATCGGGATATCATCAAGTTAGGATTAAGGATGAAGACATCCACAAGACAACCTTTAGGACAAGGTATGGAGTCTGGACACTACAAGTTTGTTGTGGTGTTGTTTGAACTTAAAAATTCATGAAATGCGTTCATGTGTTTAATGAATAGTGTGCTCAACAAGTACTTAGACAAGTTCGTATTAGTGTTTTTGAATGACATTTTGTTTTATTCCAAGAATCGAGAAGAACATAAAGAACATCTCTGAATGGTGTTAAAGGTGTTAAGAGAGCACAAACTATATGCCAAATTGAGCAAGTGCGTTTTCTTTAAAAGGGAAATCCAATATATAGGCCACATAATCTTAGTCGAAGGAGTTGCAGTAGACCCTGCGAAGATCAAAGAAATCATGGACTTTCCATCCCCTATAAATGTGATGGAAGTGAGATCCTTCATGGAATTGGCTGGATATTACATAATATTTATCAAGGAATTATCCAAGATATGAAATCCTATTACATCACTACAAAGGAAGGTAAAGAGATTCATGTTGTCACCATAATGCGAAGATAGTTTCCAACAATTGAATAAGCTATTGACCAACGCCCCTATTTTAAGGATCATAGACCTAGAAAAATATTTATTGGTTTGCCCAGATGCTTGCAAGGAGGCACTCAATGGAATCCTCATGCAAGAAGAACAAGTGGTTAGTTATGAATCACGGAAGCTGAACGAACAAGAGAAGAGGTGTGCTACCCACGACTTGGAATTTTCCGCAATAGTACATGCATTGAAGATGTAGAGGCATTATCTACTCTAGAGGAGACTTATCCTCATGACTGACCACTATGGTCTGAAGTATTTTCTGGACCAACCAAGGTTGAATGCTAGGCAGGCGAGGTGGATGGAATTGATTAGTGAGTTTCACTTTGAAATCAAGCACATAAAGGGAAAAGAGAACAAATTAGCAGGTGCGCTCAGCCGAAGCATTCATACAATAAAATTAGCAGCAATAAGTGTGGGTGAGTCCAACATCTGACAGAGAATTAAGACCCTCTTAGCGGAAGACGTTTTATTTAACCTAGTGATGGAAAAGTTGCAGTGAGAACCTAAGGAAAAGAGGTACAAAGGATATCAAATGAGGGATCATAACTTGTTGATGTACAATCATAGTTTGTACATGCTTGATTTGGTAGATCTGAGACATTTTTTTATGGATGAATTCCATATGAGGCCATACGCCGGTCATCTTGGTTTTCAGAAGATGGAAACAACAATTAGGAAACTGTATTATTGGCATAATATGAAGCAATACATTGCTCGATATATCTCGAGGTGTCTAGAGTGCCAATAGGTGAAGGTTGAACATTGACACCCTGCTGGACTATTGCAACTCATACATGTACCAGAGTGGAAATGGGAGGTGATTTCCATGGATTTTACTGTGGGTTTTCCAAATACAGTGAAACAACATGTTGCAATCATGGTTGTGGTGGATAAGTTGAGCAAGGAAGCTCATTTTATTCCCATAAGGTCTACTTTTAAATCCATAGACGTTTCCAATGTTTTCATGAAGGATATATTCAAGTTACATGGTTTTCCCAAAACCATAATTTCAGATAGAGATACCAAATTCACCTCAAATTTCTAGAAAATCCTGTTTGCAGGTTTAGAGATGCAATTGGTGTTTCGTATGGCCTACCATATTCAAACTGATGGTCATACCGAAAGGGTGAATAGGGTACTAGAGGATATGATATGAATTCATATTATGCATAAATCCAAGCAATGGGAATAATATCTACCTTTGGTAGAATTTGCATACAACAATGGTTATCAAGAATCATTGAAGATGAGCTCATTTGAAGCTCTGTATGGCGGGAAGTGCAACATGTCAATTAATTGGGATAGTCCAGTGGAAAAGGTTACACTTGGACCTAAGTTACTGAAGGAAATGGATCAAGCCATGGTTTAGATAAGGAAGAATCTAAACGTTTCCCAAGATAGATAGAAGCATTATGCTGATAGTAGGAGAACCCCCAGAGAGTTCAAAATAGGAGGCCATGTATATCTCTGGGTGAAACCGAAGAGAAGTTCCCTGAAAGTGGGAATGTGTGCTAATTTGGCTCCCCGATACCGCAGACCATTTGAAATCCTAGAAATAATAGGACCGATAGCATACATACTTGCTTTACCACCCACTATTAGAGCACATAATGTATTCCATATGTCTTTGTTAAGGAAATATGTACATGAATCTAATCACATTATCGATTGGACTGTAATATAGGTGGAACCAAAAGGAGAATTCTATCCAAAACCGAAATGCATCCTAGCTAAGATAGAAACGATTCTCTGGAACCGATCCATTGCACAAGTCAAGGTTCAATGGAATCACTTTGGAGGTGATGAAGCTACATGGGAACTGGAAGATTCCATGATATTGGTATACCCATTTTTTATAGTATAATGTAAAAGCATCGTGTTTTAAATACCAAGGATGGTTTTTTATTGAGGGGGAGGGGAATGTAACACCCTGTTTTCTCCCAATACTATAATTATGCACAAACATTATATGTTAATAATATGAGGCATGTAATTGTGTTTTGATTTAATATAAACACCAAATTCTGACTGAGAGGGAACAACCTTGATAAGTACTTTCCATGATACACTAGAGGAAATTTATGTAGAGGATTGATGGGATGATTGAGTGAAATGAAGATAAGATGCATCAATGAAGAAAATAGGAAGATTGCAAAAAAAACTTATATATGCTTACAAACATAATGATTTCACCACTAGCACACAGACTGATGGAAGATACCATGTGAACATTAAAGAGAGGGTCATAAAAGTGGTTGGGTAATAATGATTGCTGCAATTGGCCCATACATAGAAAGAATGACCAATTGAATGGTTGGAAAATGTACCACAAACTACCCCTTTAGATGTAGAAAGGGTGGACTGCAGGTTGCGTATGCAGAATTCAATAGAGATCCTGAAAAATGGATAAAAAAGAAGGTGGTGCGAGAAACAAGATGAAAAAAGGGGAGAAGGAGAGATGAAAAGAAAAACACAGTTGAACACAGGAAAATAAGAGAACTTAGAGAGATGAGCAATAGAGTGCAGAAGGAGATGAATTGATTAAGAAATAAAAAGTTAGCTTTCTTGAAGAAAATAGGAAGCTTGTCCAAACTGAGAATGATCACCCTGAGTAGAGTAGACCTCGATCCTGAACTAAAGCAATAGTGGGATGCAACTTGGTGCTTACTGGACATAAATTGGCACTGTTAAGGGGACTTCATTGAGGGACTTTTAAGCAGAGAAGGGACTCCCTTGTGAAGAGGAAATATAGTTGAGAAACCACCTGATAATACTTTAGAGACCCTGAGCTCAGTAGGAAGTGGAAACTTTTGTTGTGTTAGAGGGAGAAGGAGAGTAACCTTCTCGGATTGTCGCAGACTTCGAGTCGAGTCAATTTCCCTGGTTGTATCATGGCTTGGCATGGGGGTGGCGTGTTGTAGGAAGTGACTCTACAACAAGGAATAAGGTTGGGAGAAAAGGAATCCTCCCTTAGTCAGTTGGATTGGATTATTTCTTCATCAGATAAGTGTTCATCTGTATTGAACTGAATGTGACTGACTTATGTGATTGATTTATGTGAATGCTTAAATTCAAGAAATTGTTTGTATACTTGTTCCATGTCTTGAAGGTAGTAAGAATATCCAAGTGATGATGAATACTAATGCTTGTTTAAATCATAGAAATGAATGAATACAAGCTGCTACATGTTCGAAAACCCCAAGTGTTTTATTGTGTGAAGAACATGCAACTCATGCAAGGCTTCAACCCTAAGTTTGGTAGTCTGTAGAGACTTCAGGATCTTATTAAGTCCCCAAATTTCATAATCTAATGTCTTGTAGGATGAGGAAAGTGGCTAAGTCCTTTGAAAGGACGATTAGTACTTTGTAAACCTTGAGTTGGTCGAAAAGAAACCACCAAGGTTGATCTGAATATATCCCGACCATTCATCACTAGTCATAGTTGTCATGTCGGAGAGATTCCCTGAGTGTCATGGGAAGGGTCCTGAAATAGACCTATCAGAGTGAGACCATCAACAATAAATCTCATGTACCACAGAAATACCACGATGAAAACATCACGAGGTTAGGATAATATGAACCGTAGATCCGTAAGTGGAGGAATGAGTTTCTAGACGTTGATCACTATGGGCCCCACTAGAAGGTTGGAATGGTGAAAGTTGATAGGGAGCATCGATGTGAAGATGTGTTTCAGTAGGTGATTGGGTGGAGAGATTAAGAGCGAGCCTAGCTGGCTCAATATTGACTTACTTAGGAGCATGAACTTGATGGAATTAGAGAAATTATTCAATGGCCTAGACGTGTGAGTCCGATGGAGGAAATATATCGACCATAGATTGGACCACAAAGAGAGGGCATGATAGTCGTCAATTTTCCATGGACCCTGTGTAAGTTGTCAGAATGAAGTTTTAACTTCATAGTTGACATGACTTTCCAACGGGATGCTAATATCAGTTTAGAGTGACAGGTGTCACTTACCCACAAATGGATGAGTCGAGTCGACTCTACTCGGTGGGAGAACCCTAAGATACGAATCAATCTCAATTGTCTACCAGGATATTATAACTTATGCTTACGACCATTCATTAAGGAGAAGGTATATTCCTTGATGCCCTGGCTTCATATTAAGGAAACTACTTGAATTGTTCTATCCCCGAACGTATAGCATCGAAGGAGAATAGTCTTTGATACCATATATGTACGAGGTAAATCGTAAGAACACTAGTAAAGAGTCTGAGAGATAGCTCTAATGGATCATCATGGAGTGAACTCATTTGGTGGAATAATGTCACAGGCACACGTGGATGCAACGTAGTTTTCATGGCATACGACAAATTTGCCGAAGCATCACATGGATGCCATGTGAAAATGGTTAGACATGATAAATACCCAAGGACCTTAGAAAGTTCATTAAGGGGGTCGGGAAATTTACAAATTCCATTAAGAGGAGAGAGTTCTTTCTGTGACATGTTCAACAAAGGTGGTTGGGTGTGTTACAGAGTGGTATCAGAGCACAGTTCAAACCCTAGGATTGGAAGGGTCACTAAGACCACGTAAGGATGCTAAAAAGGGATTTATGTTGTTTTAAATAACTGAGTCAAGATATTGACATGAAATGCTAATGATGATTGTTGTCTCAACATGTAGGACGAGTTGAAAATATCACGGAAGTGAATGGTGTAGTGTAGTATGGAGGACCTCATGCACCTCAGAGATGAAGAATCTGACGATCGAAGGTATAGGGAGACCCCTCCAGATTTGATGGCCATGGTGAAAAGTATGAAGGTGGATAATGAGAGGCTTATGAGAGCCCATGCTGAACATGTAGATTTGAATGCAATTTTACCGCAAAGCCTGTCCAAAATTCAAAAACATCTACAACAAGGTCCTACCAATGTTGAGCTCCAGTGGTCGGAGAGGCTGAAAACCCCTTCGGATTCCCAAAAGTATGAAATGGT
Source organism: Picea engelmannii (assembly GCA_009831015.1). Classification (NCBI taxonomy): domain Eukaryota; kingdom Viridiplantae; phylum Streptophyta; class Pinopsida; order Pinales; family Pinaceae; genus Picea; species Picea engelmannii. Next base: position 753,475 of record ML783327.1, on the reverse strand, counting down.
TCATAACGATGCGGGAAAAAGATCTTAAATAAAGTGTCAAGGCGCTAAGAAAGGTGGATCGCATGGAGGAAATTCCATGAAGTCATATGGTCAGAAGACTAATCTAGTAGGGCAGTCCAATAGTGGCACATAATCTAGTATTTCTAAGAAGAGAAAGAGGAAGAAGTCTTAGAGTTTTATAACTGAAGAATTCAAGAAGGCTAGGCCACCTACTTTTGATGGCGAGATAAAGAAAGGAGAGGAATCTGAATCATGGCTATTCACATTGAAAAAGTACTTTCGAGTACATAACTGCTCAGATAATACCAAGGCAAGGATTGCAGTGTTCAATCTGAATGGCTGGACTTCCATTTGGTGGGAGGGCCTCAAAGAAATAAAAAGGATAAAGGAGAGCAAGTTAACCTGGAGATAGTTTGAGAAACACTTTTGCAAGGCTTATCTATCTGAAAATTATTACGATGATAAGATAAAGGAATTTTATGAGCTTAAGATGGGGCAACTTACCTTGGAGGCATATGCAAAATGGTTCATGAAACTATTGAGGTACATTCCCTACCTTAAGGAAGATAAGGCAAGGATCCAACATTTTTCTCAATGGGATGCCACAATCATATCAAGATTGAATTGAGTTCCACAAGTCCAAGACATTTGAAGACACCATTCAGAAGGCTAAATGTTGGTACGATGAGTCTAAGCACAAGAATGAGTCCCCTAAAGACTGGAAATAAGGTACATGAGTGGACTCCAGAAGAAATTATTTAATCCTTTTCCCCACAAGAATTACAGGAAGGATGCGCAATCAGGTCAGCCAAGCACGAGCACGCATCAACAAAAATTTCTGACCCAAATTAGGAATAAGTTAGTTGATCATACAAAGGAAAGAGCAGAGGAAACTAGGAAAGGACCTTTGCAATGTTGGGGATGTGGAGAGACAAATCTATTGAGGTATTTTCCCCACATACAACATGACAGTAAATGAGTGTATGATGTACAGGGGGATACCACAGTCAATGACATAGCTATGAGAATATCGAGAATCTACACAACGGTGGAAAATCGACAAATAGACCATCAAGCTTCGGTGGTGGAATTAGAAGGTATCATTACTGGAAAACCAATATCTATTTTAATTGACCCAGGATCTATTCTTAGTTATGTTTCACTTCAAGTGGTTGAAGCATGTTCATTACATAAAAAGAAACACACCAAGGCGTGGTTAGTCCAGTTATCCACTGGAACAAAGAGGAAAGTGGTGAAGGTCATTGAATCTTGTCCAATTCGGATTGAGGAATTTCAGATCCACATGGATCTAAATGTTCTACCCCTTGGCTCTTATGACATATTATTAGGAATGGATTGGTTAGCCACCCATAAGGAAAAAATGAACTGCTATGAGAAAACTCTAGAATGAAAAGATGAGAAAGGCAGTACAAGAATTTTGCAAGGCATTCGAAAGCCAGTCTCTGTGAGACAAATATCATCGTTACAAATCTATAATTATAGAAAAAGAGGGTGTCCTTTGTATGCTATAAAAGTGATGAATTCAATGGAAAACAATGAGTTGAAGGTTGAAGATCATCCTGTGTTATGGGAGTTCAGGGGTGTTTTTTCGGAGGAGGTGTCGGGATTACCTCTGAAAAGAAACCTTGATTTTTCAATTGATCTCATGCTGGGAGTGTTGCCAACATCGAGAGTGCCCTATAGGATGAGTGCACCAGAGTTGGTGGAACTGAAGATGTAGTTGAAATAAATGATGGATAAAGGTTACATCAGACCGAGTGTATCCCCGGGGGGAGCACCAACCCTGTTTGTAAAGAAGAAAGATGTTGCATTAAGGTTATATATATCGATTATCGAAAGCTAAACAATATGACCATCAAGAACAAGTACCCTTTATCCATAATAGATGATCTATTTGATCAGCTCAGAGGGGCTACATTTTTCTCGAAAATAGATTTGAGATTTCCATATCATCAAGTTAGGATTAAGGACGAAGACATCCACAAGACAACCTTTAGGACAAGGTATGGACACTACGAGTTTGTTGTGGTTCCATTTGGACTTACAAATGCACCATCTACGTTCATGTGTTTAATGAATAGTGTTCTCAACAAGTACTTAGACAAGTTCATATTAGTGTTTGTGGATGACAGTTTGGTGTATTGAAAGAATCGATAAGAACATGAAGAACATCTTAGAATGGTGTTATAGGTGTTAAGAGAGCACCAACTATATGCCAAATTTAGCAAGTGCAATTTCTTTAAAAGGGAAATCCAATATCTAGGACACATAATCTTAACTGAAGGAGTTGCAGTAGACCCTGCCAAGATTAAAGAAAGCATGGACTGACCAACCCCTAGAAATGTGACAGAAGTGAGATCCTTCATGGGATTGGCTGGATATTACAAAAGATTTATCAAGGAATTCTCCAAGATAGGAAGTCCTATTACGTCGCTATAAAGGAAGGGAAATATATTTGTGTGGTCACCATGATGCGAAGATAGTTTCCATCAATTGAAGAAACTATTAACCAACACCCATTTTTTAAGGATCGCGGACCCAAAACAATATTTCTTGGTTTTCATAAATGATTGCAAGGAGGGACTCAACGGAATCCTCATGCAAGAATGAAAAGTGGGTAGTTATGAATCACGAAAGTTGAACGAACATGAGCAGAGGTATGCTACCCACGACCTCAAACTCACTGCAATAGTATATGCATTGAAGATGTGGGGGCACTACCTTCTCCATAGGATATTTATCCTCATGAATGACCATCGTGGTATGAATTATTTGTTAAACCAGCTAAGGTTGAATGCTAGGCAGGCGAGGTGGATGGAATTGATCAGTGACTTTGATTTTGAACTAAAGAACATAAATGGAAAAGAGAAAAAAGTAGCTGACGTGCTCAACCAAAGAATTCATACAATACACTTAGCAGTAGCAAGTGTGTGTGAGTCCAACATCTGACAGAGAATTAAGACCCTCTTAGCAGAAGAAAATTTCTTCAAACTAGTGAGGGAAAAGTTGCAGTGAGAACCTAAGGAAAATAGGTACGAAGGATATCAACTGAGGGATGATAACTTGTTGATGTACAATAAGAGGTTGTACGTTCATGATTTGGTAGATCTGAGACAATTGATTATGGATGAATTCCATAGGAGTCCATGCGTTGGTCATCCTGGTTTTCAGAAGATGGCGAAAACAATTAGGAAATTGTATTATTATCCTAAGATGAAGGAAGACATTGCTAGATATATCTCGAGGTGTCTGGAGTGACAACAGGTGAGGGTTCAACATCGACACCCTTCTGGACTATTGCTACCCATACAGATACTAGAATGGAAATGTGAGGTGATTTCCATGGATTTTATTGTGGGTTTTTCAAAGACAGTCAAACAACATGTTGCAATCATGCTTGTGGTAGATAAGTTGAGAAAGGAAGCTCATTTTATTCCCATAAGGTCTACTTTTAAAGCCATAGACGTTGCCAACATTTTCATGGAGGAGATATTCAAGTTACATTGTTTTCCCAAAACCATAATTTCAGATAGAGATACCAAATTCACCTCAAATTTATGGTGAATCCTATTTGTATGTGGATGGAATTCATTTTGGCTATAGGGGCAAAGGTTTCATTATAGTCAATTCCTTCAACTTGGGAGAATCCTTTGGAAACTAACCGAGCCTTGTGTCTTTCAACACTTCCATCTGATGCATACTTAGTTTTGTAGACCCATTTACATCTGGCAAGTTTTCTTCCTTTTGGAAGAGGTACAAGATCCCAAGTATCATTTTCCATTAAAGAACGATACTCTTCATTAATTGTTGTATCCCAATCTGGATGACCTGAAGCTTCTGCAAATGTCTCTAGATCACGAGTCTCTAAAACTTGAGCCAAAAGAGAAGAGGCTCGCTGGAACTGTGAATGTGTTCGACACTGATCTGAAGAATCATTGACAAGATCACCAGCTGCTTCTCATGTTGAACAGACCCATCGAGGAAGCGATGGAACTGGTGATTTTTCAGGTTCAAAGGACTTATCTAGAGGAAGGTCAGCAAGCGGAGGTGGATTTTCATCCTCACTGTCATCATCTGAATAAAAAACCATAATAGGAACAAAAGAAGGCACAAATGTCGAAGATGGCTCACAGGTCGAAGAAGGCACAACCGTCGAATTAGGTTCGTAGGCCAAGAGATTTTCATCAAATTTAACATCTATTCTAAGAATAATTTCATTAAAATGTGGCTGAAGATTTCTATAACCTTTGACATCTTTAGAATAACCAACAAATATACACTTCTCACTTTTAGGCTACAATGATTTCCTTTTCTCATCAAGAATGTGAGCCCATGCTATACTGCCAAATACATGGAAGTGACTTACATCTGGTTTAATTTTAGTCCAATCTTCTTCTGGTGTTATATTTTTAAGATCCTTTGTGGGAGTGCGATTGATGATGTAATTTGCACAGTTGATTTCTTCCGCCCAATACTTTAGACTTAATCCCTTGGATTGGATCATACAATTAGCCATTTTCAGTTTTGATCGGAAAAGCCACAGTGTAGTCATTAGATTGTCGACGTTTCGGATCCAGATCAGGATCCATCTTCAGGACCAAGAGCCTGGGTTTTAAGAGAAAGGGAAGAGCTGGTATAAATACTAGAAGTGGGAAAGTTTATTAGTGTCGGCTAAGTAGAATTAAATAATAGTTTTATTTTATAAAATATCACTAGGGTTTCTTAAATTCTTGTTTATTAAAGGTTATGATAATTTTAGGGTTTTATATTTATAAATATATACATATATATAATTATGTTATGGGGTTTTGTTTGAGGTAAATTTAAGTGTTAATTCTAGGGTTAGGTTAATAAGGAGTGCTTGTCTAGGGTTTAATATTAGGGTTTTTTATGTTAAAAGGAAATTTGCGGGTTCTAATTAGTTTAAGGTAATGTACTAAGGTTTCTAAATAAATTTCATTTTCTAAGGTTTAATTTTTAATTAATTTAATTATTTTATAGGGTTTAATTTATATTATTTTATAAGAACTTACTAGGGTTTATTGAGATATTGTTTATTTGAAGGTTAAGATAGTATATTTAGTAATATTAGGGTTTCTTATTTAAAATTATTAATGTACTAAGGCCTCTAAATAAATTTCATTTTCTAAGGTTTAATTTATAATTAATTAATTTAATTATTTTATAGGGTTTAATTTATATTATTTTATAAGAAATTGCTAGGGTTTATTGAAATATTGTTTATTTGAAGGTTAAGATAGTATATTTAGTGATATTAGGGTTTTTTTTAAATTAATTATTAGGTTAATATGATAAGAGGTTAAGGTGTGCTTGTTAAGGGTTTAATATTAGGGTTTAATTTGTTATAAGGTGAAAAATTTTGGGTTCTAATCCAAAGTTTCTTGTTGTTTTTTGTGTAACAGGGGGAGCCAGTTTTCGCTCAATTCTAGTCCACTATCTCTGTTAAGGTTACTAGGGTGCTTACGGATTTCAATGGCTTCTCTAATACGACGTTTGAAGAGGTGATTCTCTTTAGCGAGGATTTTGGTGTCTTCTAGGCGAACATGGTGTCCAGTTTTGATGGAGTGTTCAGCTAGGGCGGAGGTGCGGATGCATTCGTTCTTGATGTCAGCTCCATGTTCTTTTATCCTAACTTGGAAGGAGCGACCTGTTTCACCAATGTAGCATTTACCACATGAGCACTCTATTTTGTAGATTCCTTTGCCATTTTGAGGGTTAAGTTTGTCTTTAACGGATCTCATGCTTTGTTTGATGGTTACAAGGGGTTTGAAGGAGGTTTTAATCTCTTTTAATGTGTGGTTCTTTCTCTCAGCAACACCATTTTGTTGTGGTGTATATGGAACAGTGTGTTGCATTTGGATGCCCTGTGTAGTGCAGTAACTTGTAAAATTATTGTTCACATATTCGCCTCCATTATTTTTTCTTAACTTTTGAATTTGATGCCCAAATTGCTTTTCTAAAAGGGCCTTGTAGGCCAATTTTTTTTCAAAAACTTTGCTCTTAATTTTTAAGAAGTAAACCCAAGTACGTTTGGAAAACTCATCAATGAAATTTAAGAAATACTTGCACCCAAAAAAAGGAGAAGAAAATGGACCACATAAATCACTATGAACAAGCTACAAAGGGCCCGATGTGTGCCAAGAGGCACGTTTGTCAAAATTGTGCCGATGATGTTTGTCGAGAACACAATAGGCACAAACACCATCTCTGCATGAAACAAGAGGAATATAATTCACCATATGTTGATTACATAGTTGCTACAATGAGTGATAGTTTAGATGACCAAACCACTAATGTCAAAGTTTCCTCAAGTCATCGCTATGAGCAACAAAAATTGATGAAAAAGTTGATGACCCAAAGTTGTCAAACTTTTACAACCTGGTAATACCATTAGCAATTCCAGTTGAAAGAACATGCTTAGAATCTTTTAGATCCTTTATTACAACTTGGTGAGGTGAAAACTCTACGGTTTTACCTTCACCTGAATGAGTGATTTGATATACTGATAGAAGGTTACAAGAAAGACTTGGAACACATAATACATCATTGAAATGACCATTATATACTTGAACTGTTCCTGATCCTACAACACTAAGAGATCTATCATCACCAACAAATATTTTCTTGGTGTTACATTCATTTAGAGCAGAAAATATGGCTTTATCCTTAACCATATGATAAGATGCTCTTGAATCAATAAGCCACTCATCAGAAGAGGAAGTAGAATTTGTGTTGAAGGAGAAACCAGAAGAAGAAAGTGCATGTCCATGAGAAGAAGAAGAAGAAGAAGAAGGAGAATCAAAATTGATGTTGTGTTTCTTCATCGCTGCTTCTAAAGTTGCCATCTTATTGAAACATTTGAACTCATCATGACCATCTTTATCACAAAAGTTGCAATGTCTGACAGTCTTCTTATTTTTATATTTTTCTCCTTTGTCACCATTAGGAGCTGAAGCTGTTTGAGTGGGTTTGGGACCATTATATTGCTTGTTGTTGTAGCAAGGATGTTTCTTCTTGGGATACTTGGGTTTATCTTTCTGCTGGGAAACTAAGGCTTTGTTAGAGGTACCTACAGTGCTGATCACTCCAAGTTTTATAAGCTTATCTTCCTCTCTAATCAAAGAAGCAAAAAAGGACTCAAGAGTGGGTTTTTCATAAGCTTTCCCTAGAGCCTCTTTCATGGAATAAAATGTAGATACAAACACAAAATATGCACTACCTAGATTAGAAAGAATAAGATAGATGCAACGCTCTTCCTCCATTTTTATCTTACATTCTTCACATAAAATTCTGAGTGTTTTAAACATAGATAGATTGTCTCCAAGGCAAGAAAAATCACTTGGACTCAAGGTAAGTATTTGATTTTCTAACTGTTGTGCTCGAATAATATTGAGTTTACTAAACACAGATTCAATCTTGTCCCAAGCTTCTTCGGGGTCATCAATTTCTTGAAGGTGATACCTCAAATCAGGAGAGATGGACATTCTTATTAGTCCACGTGCTTCATCATTCATATTATCTCATTTAGTTTTCTTATCATCATCAATGGGTTCTTTTTCCTTTCCCAAGGTAATCCGGTATAGGCCTTTATTTCTTAATAAATCTTCCATATGAGATTTTCATTGGAAGTAGTTGTTGCTGGTAAGCAAGACATTACTTGTAGAAGCCATATTAAATATGCAGATAATGTGGATTCAAAAACTAAAAATAATGATCTAGATGGAAAGATCTCGAAAAGTTATGCGGCTTTAAAAAAAACGACACTAAAAACGAACTTTCGATGTGAGAGTTATTCCCTTTTAAAAAAAAGGCATAAATGGTAACCAACTGACCACGTGATAATGTAAGTTGCTTTATGAAGTGACCCACTTTTATAAAGAGAAGTGGGGATCACTTTTACAATGAAGTTACTTTATAACAGAAAATTTTCATGCAAAATAAATAACTCTAAAAAATATTAAAGCTACTTATAGTGATTCACTTTTATACTTGAAGTGAAATAAACTTTACAATTTTAGCATGAACTTTTTCAAAAGAAGTAACAAAAGAGAGACTTAAACTCAAGACCTCTTACTTAATAAGGCAACTTTTAACCAAATGATCTAGCAAAACATATTGTAATGTTCAGAAGGAGGATTGGGGTTGTTGTTGTTGTTCAAGACGGCCTTGGAGAGTGTGCTATAAAAAAACTCTTTTCACATAAGAAAAAAATTTCTCTTCTTGATGACAACAAGGGTTAGATATCGGTTAGCTTACCCGGAAGATGCACCTTTTCCTATCTGTTTCTGATTTGTCGAGATCGCACAAGGCGTAGGGAAAAGATCATACACAAATCTAAAAGAGTAGCAACCTGGAAATAAAAAATACAAAACCGAAATAAAACCAAAATACTTCTCTGCAAAAAATTTAAAAAATGCGTATTCAAACTTTATACCTCTGGATCTGACTATAATGATCGTATCTTGGAAAAAAAAAACCTTTTCTAGTGAAAAAAAAATTATTCCTGAATGAAACGAGATCTATGGATGCAATGGAACAGTCCTCTCAGCCTAGAAATGTACAGAAATGACATAAAATGGAGATGAGGCAACTCAACTTCACGATCTCGATCTACAACAGGAGGGGGTCTTCAAACAGGCTCTGATACCATGTTCGACAACACAGGTATTCCAAAAGAGGACGAACACCTTCATTAACCACTCACATAACTAGATCAAATATCAACACACCGATGTTTTCACGTGGTAAAACCCCTACAGGGAAACATCCACGGCCCCAACCAAGGCGACCACTTGGAGCAGTTGATTAATGCAAAAGAAAAAGATTATAGAGAGATTTTACAATAGAGTTTCTCACAATTGATCATCGAAAAATGACCCTCCATGCTCTTTAAATAGAGATCATGGACCAATCGGGTGTTAAGCCACGGATCAATGGCCATTAAGATCGAGGAGAGAATGAACCGTCAGATCACTCTATGTCGGGAACATATCGTGACCGTCAGATTTCCTAACTACAAATGCATACTAATGCATACTAAAGAAACACACTTTTACCTAACGACATATTAGAACAAATAGATCTTAACTAACTCCTAATTGTCTAAATATCCTAACAATAAGTGCTCATCTGTATTGAACTGACTGTGACTAACTTATGTGACTAATTTATGTGAATTCTTAAATTCAAGAGATTGTTTTATACTTGTTCCATGTCTTGAAGGAAGCAATACTATCCATGTGATGATGAATACTAATGCTTTTTTTAAATAATAGAAATGAATGAATACACATTGCTACATGTTTGAACACCCCAAGTGTTTTCCTGTGTGAAGAGCTTGCAACTCATGCAAGGCCTCAACCCTAAGTTCGGTAGTCTATAGAGACTTCAGTATCTTATTAAGTCCCTGAAGTTCAGAAGTTGAGGTCTTGTAGGATGTGGAAGGTGTCTAAGTCCTTTGAAAGGATGGTTAGGAATATGTAAACCTTGATTTGGTCAGCAAGAAACCACCAATGTTGATCTGAATAAATCGTGACCATTCATCAGTAGTTGAAGTCATCATGTTAGAGAGATTCCCCAAGTGTCATGGGAAGGGTCCCAAAATAGACCTATTAGAGTGAGACCATCAGGAAGAAATATCATGTACCATGAGAAATACCCCAATGAAAAGATCCTAAAGTTTGGCTAATATGAACCATAGGTCTATAAGTGGAGAAATGAGTTTATAGTCGTCGATCACTACGGGCCCCACTAGAAGGTCGAAAGGGTGAAATTTGACAGGGAGTTTCGATGTGAAGACATGTGCCAGTAGGTGATTGGGTGCAAAGATTAAGCATGGGCCTAGATGGCTTAACATTGACTGGCTTCGAAGCACAAACTTGAGAGACTTGGAGAAATACTCCGATGGCCTAGACATGCGAGTCCGATGGAGGAAATATCTTGACCATAGATCGGACCACAGAGATAGGGCACAAAAATTATCGATTTTCCATGGATCCTGTATAAGTTTTCAAAATGAAGGTTTAACTTCATAGCTGACATGGCTTGTCAATGGGAAGCTAGTATGATTTTAGAGTGACAGGTGTCACTTACCAACAAGTGGATGAGTCGAGTGGAGTCTACCTAGTTGGAGAACCATAAGCTACGAATCAACATCGATCATCTACCGAGATATTGAAACTTACGCTTATGATTGTTCATTAAGGAGAAGGTATATTCCTCGATTCCCTAGCTTCGAAATAAGGAAACTGCTTGAATCGTTCTAGCCCCAAACATATAGCATCGAAGGAGAATATTATTCGATATGATATCTGTAAAGGTAAATCGTAAGAACACTAGTAAAGAGTCTGAGTGATAGCTCTGATGGCTAGGCATGGAGCGAACTCATGTGGTGGCATAATGTCATAGGCACACGTGGATGCAATGTAGGCATCATGGAGGACGAAGAATGTGTTGAAGAATCACGTAGATGCCACGTGACAATGGTTAAACATGATAAATACCCAAATACCTTAGAAAGTTCATTAAGGGGGTCAAGAAATTTACAAATTCCTTTAAGAGGAGAGAGTTCTTTCTGTGACGTGTTGAACAAAGGTGGTTGGGTGTGTTACATGTGTCGGATTCAGAAGAAGCTTTGGAGAATTGGCAGCAGTGATTGCATGAATTATCTACAAGGAAATGTGTTAGGATTACCCATGCATTGCGATGGATTGGAATTGAGGTATGTGATCCTTGAAGGTATGATGGACTAACTGATGTAGCTTCTTTTATAAGATAATTTGAATTACAAATATCAGATCAAAAAATATTACTAGCTTTAGAATTCATGTTGAAAGCAACCCTGGCTAGATGGTGGGTTGCGCATAAGGATGGAATAAGAGATTGGCAACAATGTAGAAGGCTGTTACAGGTCGGGTTCAAGACAGAAAATGAAGATATTATGAAAAAATATACTGGGTTAAGTTTCCCTACAGACCATATTAAAAAATGTACCACGACATGGAGTTCAATACCTAAGAAAGAATAGACGCATTTGTTTGTACATACCCTGGACACGATCTCGAAGAACTGGTACATAGAAATGGAAGTGCGTAGAGGAACAACAAATTGGGAAGAATTAACTCAGAATATCAAGGTAACTTTTGGTTTCGAATATTATGCTCATTTGATTGACTCAACCTTGTAGGTTATCAAGAACAATATTTTTACGAAAGAAGACTCAGTGGGATTAGTACCATTGTATAGAAAACCTATATTTACTATGATAGTTGAAGAGGTTTTCCATTGTTATAATGTTGTTGAAGAAGACCAAGGCAAGGAAGATCGAAGAAATGTGAAAATACCAGAAAATTAAGGAGAGCACACAGTAGAAGGACTAGAGCTTGAATATGATGTGTATGCAAATCCTTTGAGAACACGCAAAGTAAATATTGGTACCAAATATAAGCCTAAGTTTGAAAACATAGGAGACTATTTGAGTGAGGAAACAGTTGAAAATATTGTTGACTAACTGCGCGAATATCGGGACCTGTTTCCAACTACTTTTTCAGAGATCAAGGGGATCACTGGGGAGTTAGGAGAAATGAATATTCCTTTGAAACTAGAAGCTAAGCATGTGAGACAAAGACCCTACATATTGAACCCAATGTATAAGAAGAAGGTGAAATAAAAGATAGACATGATGCTAGAAGTAGGAATTATTGAACTCATTGAAGAATCATAATGGATTAGTCCCATGGTAGTCCAGGACAAGAATACTTGGGGAATTAGAATATGCATAGATTTGAGGAAATTAAATGATTCTTGTTTACATGATATGTTTCCTACACTATTCACAAATAAAGTTTTGGAGAATGTAGGAGGTCAAGAAGCATATTCATTCACTGATGGGTTTTTGGGATATCACTAGAACAAGATTGTGCATGAAGATAGACATACGACAACCTTTGCAATATAATGGGGGTGTTATCAATAAACAATTATGCCTTTTGGGTTGAAGAATGCACCAACAATATTTTCCATAGTAGTTGTAGAATATTTTAAAGAGTTTATTCATAAATTCTTAGAAGTGTACATAGATGATTGGACAATATTTAGTCTGCTGAAAAACCATGTGGAAACTCTACGTTTGATGTTGGATAGGTACAAGCAATTCCATATCTCATTGAATTTGAAGAAATGTATTTTTTGTGCACATTTTGGAATCTTGTTGGGTCATGTGGTGTGTAAACAAGGATTGTTAGTTGATCCTATGAATATAGTTGTGGTTGTTGATTTTCCACCATCTACTTCAGCATGATAGTTACGAGTAATGTTGGGTCATACATATTATTACAGGAAGCTCATTAGGGGGTATGCAAAGATTACAACTCCCTTCAAAAGTTTGTTGAAGAAATAAGTGAAATTTCAAAGTAATGAGGAATGTCAAAAGAGTTTGGATACTTTGAAGAAGAATTTGGTTACCTCACCAATATTGATATTCCCAGATTGGAAGAAAGAGTTTCACATTCATGTGGATGCATCATCTGTAGCATTAGGCACAGTTTCAACACAACTTGGAGAAGGAGATTTATACCATTCGATTGCATTTGCTAGTAGGAATTTGTTAACTATGAAATATAACTATACTAATACAGAGTGTGAGGGATTGGCCATGGTATATGCATTGTGGGAATTCATACATTATTTGTCAGGTTGTCACTTTAAGATGTATATAGATCATTCTACACTAAGATACCTAGTTAACAAGCCAATGTTGGGGGGGGAGAATATTTAGATGGATATTATTGTTTCAGGAATATGATTTTGAATTAATTCTGAAGCCAGGAAAGTTGAACTCGAGACCTGATCATTTGTCATGCTTACTATCCAGAGAAGATGCAAAAAACTTGGATGATAGTTTACCAGACATACACTTATTTACAGTACAAATGGTTTATGACTACTTTATAGACATAGTTTAGTTCTTGAGTATAGGAGTAGCCCCACCATATTTTTAGTTGCACAAAAGAAGCAGTTAGTAGTGAAGGCAACAAACTACCAACTAATAGCAAGAAATTTATACAAGTTAGGCGCAGATGGTATTCTACGATGATGCGTATTAGAACATGAAAGACATATGATATTGTAAGAGGCACATGAAGGGGTTGCAGGAGGTCACTACACAAGAAAAGAAACAAATCAAAAGACTTTATGCACAGGATTGTGGTGGCTTACCCTTCATAAGGATGCTAAGGAATTTTTTAATAATTGTGATGTTTGTCAAAGAATTGGAAAGCCTTCTAAGAGAGATGAGATTCCCTTAGTACCAAAAGTAACATTACAAGCTTTTCATAAATGGGAAGTTGAATTTGTTGGGTCGATCAACCCACCAACGAAGAGGTCAGGAGCCTGATACATCATTACTACAATATATTAATTGACGAGATGGGCCGAGGCAGAACCAGTCAGATGGACTAAGGTATTTTCAAATAATGATGTGTTACAGGATGAATATGATACACTTAGGTTGGAGAGGGATGAGGCCACACATAGGAAAAACAGATTGAAACAGGCAGTATGGGGGGTCTATAGTAATATCCCAGAAATTCATATGGAGATAGACACCCCTTTAGAAGAATAAGTCATGAAGATCAATGAATCCATTCAGGGCTTCTCTGCAAATATTATCGATGTAGAAGCGCGCTAGACATCAAGTACACCACTGGAAGAAAGAGAGCAGAGAGAGAAGACAATTGTGACGACAGTAGAAATCTTAAAGATCATGGATAAAGAATGTGTGAAGATTTATGAAGAAAGAACACAAGTATGGATTGCACTACTAGAGAACACAAAAGTAAAAGAATTATATTAGAAACTACATAATGTGCAAGAGAAGGTGTAGAATATAAAATACATGATGAAGACTCTACCAACAAAGGAAAAGATGGTTGCCTTAGTGGAGAATAGGCAGGTAAACTAGAAGACAAATCAAATAAGGGTTGAGCAGAAAACATTGGTACATAAGTTAGAACCACTGCAAGAAGAAGCATTCAAGGTAACATAAGAAATTGTAGCAGTACAAGGAAAGGTGAAGCAAGCAGTACAATAGAGCGAAGAGAAGTTGCAGACTCCTATCACCGCACAGGATTCATAAGAGATATCGATGCGGGAAGTGGAAGCAAGGGAAAGGATCACAACTGCTAGGGAGACATTTGATAAGTTCATTGTGACACTAAAAGCAGTGAAAAAACAGACCTGAGTGGCTCGGGATGATCCATAAGTGAGTGTTGGGGGCCTGTTGGAGCAGGACATTTTGAGTAAGTTTTGGGAATCACACAGAATCAAACTGCATGACAAGTTAGCTAAGGATCAATGCACATGGAAGAAAGTAATATAGTTAGTTCATAATTAGGGGTCAGCATGCACAAAAGGTGGAAGTTAGTTAGAAGTAGTTAGACCTTTTGGTCCATTTTTTAACAAGATAAGCCCTAGTGTCAATGTATAATTATGTAAAGGTTTTTTGGCAGAAAGAGAGGATCATATGAGTATCTTTGAGTGGGAAAAAATAATAATTGGTGTGTGAGAAGTTAGGAAGAATGAGATAAGTGTGCACTGTATGCGCGAATAACAAGGGAATAATGGGTTACAACCGATATATCTTGTATGATCACAATGCACACCTTTTGTAATATTATGTTGAATGATAATATACAAATCCTGTCGTTGTGGATGTAGCCCAGTTCTGTTGTGATGTGATGTGCTAATTTTTTGTTCTGTTTATGGCGCATATGTAATGTTTGAATGGTTAATATGAATATGTTATATGATGGTTTTGTGCACATGATGAATGGTCTAATGAACGAATGTTAATCATGGAGATTATGATGAATGTCTCCCTTTCCCCCATGATTGCAAAAACCTGGTTCCTATAGTCCCCATAGGTACCTCAAGTGAGACTTCACCTTCTTGTGGGTGATGCCGAAAGGGTCGGTATATTTAGGGTTTTGTTGGTGAATTAATGTTGAACTATGAGTCTTCTCACTACACGCTAACACTTTACATGAGTGAATCTGTCCAGATGATCAAGTTGCCTCTCAACAGTTTCATATTTCTTGGAGGATTCAAGAAATACCCCTTAGTTGTAATTGAGTACCCAAAGAAGCTGCACTTTCGAATCTTTGCATCATACTTTCTTATTTTCTCCTTAGGAATCAAGGCATAGCAGGTGGAACCAAAGAACTTGAGATGCCTCACCGAAGGAATGTGGCCATACCATATTTCATAAGGAGTCTTTTTTTTAAGATCATGAGATGGACACCTGTTTTTGACATAAACTTCACATAGAACTACATCAGCTCAAAACATCAATTTTAAAGTCTTGAAAAAAATAATGGAACGAACCATATTTAGGAGTTTCCTTGATCCAGGTGGATATTGGTGGCCACCCACCTATTCCAACTGGATCCTCTTCACAGTTTTTAGTTCAACATGTTCTTCTATACTTATTTGTAATTGTGGGTTCTACACTTCCAGGGTTGTCTGAAGCCCTACACATCTTCCAGGTGGAGATTGGTGGCCACCCACCTAATCCAACTGGCTTAGTTTGGAATTTTTCATGTCAGTACATCTTTTTGTACTTCCAGGGCCATTTTGGGGCCCTAAATAGTGTTTTTTTTGGCTTGCCACAGTCAAATTGTAGACAAAATCAAATTTCAATGGCATAATGTGTATTTCTCTAAAAGACCTTTCCAACGGGCTATCACGCACCTAAAATGGAGGTTGTACGCAAACGTTACGACCTCAGGAAGTTGAGGTACTAACTTACACATCAGGGCCCACATAACTTTTGGCGTTTCATCTCCTAGGGTTAGGTTTTTGGATGTATAGGGTTTTGGAATTCACGAATAAAGTTAAAAGGTCCTCTAGAGCCTCATTGTAATCATTATTCTCATATGGATGCACGTAGAAGCCACATCTCTTATCAGAGATAGCTACCACCATTCGAGCAAGTTGTTTCAGTTTTGTAGTTTTACAGTTTCAACCTATTTTATTTATTCAATAGAAGTTATTGTTCACTGGATATCTGTTGTTATATATGTATTATTGTATTCAATCTAATATTCATTTCGTTCCGCTCATAAATCCAGATTAGTGGTATCAAAATGGTCTGCTCTTCATTTATTTTTCTTCATGCATGTCCCCGACAAGATTTAGGTACAAGAAGTTGGGACTCAAACCAGTCAATCCTTTGCAATATTGGTCATTCCGAGCCCAAAAAAATCCCATGGGGGATGAAAAGAAAGATGATGGAACGGGAGATCCTTTTAAAAAAATTCTCTAGGAAGCCCTTGCACGAAAAAGGAACGAAATGATGGACAACTTTGCATAGATCCTTCGATGACTTCCCACAGGAGAAGAATCTTCATCAAGCGGCCATGCAACCCCCTTCAAAGTACATGTAAATTTTGATATTCCATTATTTGAAGGGATGATAGATGCAAATGATGTAGATAAATGGTTGAATCTGCTCGAAGTGTATTTTTCGGTCCACAAATTTTTCGATAGGGAAAAAAATACTTTTGCACTCCTCAAGGCCATCCCCCATGTTAAGAACTGGTGGGATACTTACTCTGAGCAAAGGGCCATAGAGGAATATGAAATATTTGCGGTCTCCCCCACATGGGATTCCTTCAGGTATACCATTAAAGAATAGTACTACCCTGTTGGAAGCTATGAGGACCAGTACACCAGATGGACCACCCTGTGCTAGGAAAGGGACCAGAAAGTACTAGATTTCACCAATATTTTCCATTCCCTGTGCACCAAATTGGGTATCAAAGAATCTGAACGACATCTAGTGCTCAAATATTGTGGTTGTTTACATAGATACATTAAAATAAAAATGGAGTTTTTGGACATCGCATCATTGGGTACGGTGTATAGATATGTTGTCAAGATTGAGCAAAAAATTAAGCAGAAGAGGCTAGAGTTTGGATCTGCAAACTCCTCACAGTTGAAGTAAGGAAAAGGTGGCCCCAACCCACACAACAAGAGAAAAATAAAATATGGAAAATCTCAAGACAACCAATCCAATATGCAACACAAGAAGGGAAATGAGAATTCAAAGAAGGATACGGGAAAACGATGTGAATACCATAAAATCCCTTGGCACAACACCGAAGAATGTTGCTCCAAGTAGTCACTCGTGGTCGATCTGAAAGCTTCTGATTCAAAGGATGATTATGACTCTGAATCAAATCCAAAAGGAGGGAATCAGATTATCAGTGTTGAACCCAGTTTAATGGTCGCTACCTCCAAAGTCCATCCAAGTGAACCAAAAGAACCAGAGGAAAGGGAATGCCTCTTTCACTCATAGATGTGGGTAAAGGGAACTCCACTTCATTTCATTGTTGATAATGACATTCAGAAGAACCTGATCTCAACAGAGTCATCAAGCGGCTGGACCTTTTGACGACACCGCACCCACAACCCTACACCATTGGTTGGCTTCACCAAGGAAGAGATATTCATGTCATTCAATAATGTTGTCTTCCCTACAACATCAATCCCTTCAAAGATGAGTTATTGTGAGATATCGCTTCCCTTGAAGTTTGTGATTCTATTTTAGGACAACCATATTTTTGGAAGAGACATGATGTGTATGAGTCTATACCTCACAGTGTTATTATTACTTTGGGTAGACAATTGTACATGATACCAGAGGTGGCGCTACCTACCACTATTTCTTTAATCTCTGATAAGCAATGAAATAAGATCATTTCACATACTAGGAAGTTCATATTCTTTATGATTCGTGATCACAGTAATTAGAAGATCTCTTCCACATCTGTGGCCTCTACACAGAGCCTCTCTTTGCAGCAGAAGCAAGTGGACATAATCGTGGAAGAGTACAGAGACATCTTCTCCTCACCCACTCGGGTACTAACGCATTTCCAAGTCAAGCATCTAATTGATCTAACCTTCGGTGCACCTCTGCCTAATGGACCAATCTATCATCACTCACTAATGGAAAATGATGAAATCAAGCGTCAAATCCAAGAGCTACTTCAAAAGGGGCACATCAGACCCATCTCCTCCCCTTGAGGAAGCCCGATTGTATTAGTGTAGAAGAAAGACAAGACCTGACGACTCTGCATTGATTATAGAGAATTAAAAAAAAATCATAGTCAGGAATTGGTATCTAATTCCCATAATTGATGACCTTCTTGACCAGCTCAAGGGGGCAAAGTTATTCAGCAAAATTGATCTAAAGTTTGGCTACCACTAGGTTCCCATTGAACCAACTGATTTATGGAAGACAACTTTCAAATCTATAGAAAGTCTCTTCGAATGGTTGGTCATGCCCTTTGGCTTAACCAATGAACCAACCACTTTTATGAGGTTGATGGATGATGTATTGAGACCCTTCACCAACTCTTTTGTGGTGGTATATTTGGATGACATCCTCATCTTCAACAGAACTTGGGAGGAGTACATGCAACATATTCAACAGGTTTTGAGCACTCTATGGGAACATAAGTTATATGCCAACTTGAAAAAATTCTCCTTTGGCATGAACAGGGTTCAATACCTGGGCTACATTGTTGATGAGCATGGGGTACATGTTGATCCAAATAAGATCCAAGTCATTTGTGACTAGCCAGCCCCGACCACACTCACCGAACTTCAAATCTTCCTGGGATTGGCCAACTTCTACTGACAGTTCATGTTGGGATTCTCCCATATTTCATGGGCCCTTAGCCAAGTGACCAAGGGAAGTGGTAGGGAAGAGTTAGCATGGGGGAAGGAACAAAAATGAGCATTTGATGATCTGAAGCAAATCTTGTGCTCAACTCCAGTACTCTCCTTACACGATCTGCAACAAATGTTCAAGATTGAGATTGATGCATCCGACTATGATGTAAGCACAGTTCTCACACAACATGGTCATCTGGTGGCATACCATAGTGAGACACTCTCAGATAATGTCTGAAAATACCCCACTTATGAAAAATAAATGTAGTCCATTGTACAAGCATGTCATCAATGGAAACATTACATTCTATGAAAGGAGACAATCATCCACACTCATCACAAGCCTCTACAGTTCATACAAACACAAGGGAATTTACAGAATGAATGCCATCAAAAGTGGTCCACCTACCTGCAGTAGTTCCATCTCGACATCAAGTATAAGACAAGGAGCACAAATCATGTCATCGATTTCCTCATTCGACCTCCCATGGTTGCACTCACCACCGTGCTCCATTCCCGTGGACATGAGGTATATGAGTGGCCCCAACTTTATCAAAAAGATTCAGACTTCACCACCACCTATCAACTCTTGGGTACAGGTGTGAATGTCATTGATTTTCACATTCAGGATGGACTATTATGTCATATTGGCCATATTTTTGTTCCTACAAGTGAGTGTGCAAAGCTAATATTGGAGGCTCACTATAGTCGGGTGGCAAGACATTTTTCCATGGAGAAAACTGTGGCCATTCTACAGAAACATTTTTATTGGCCAAAACTCCAACAGGACATCAACAAGTATATTGGATCTTGCACTGCTTGTTCCATTTCCAAGCCAGCCATCAATAAGCATGGCTTATACACCCCTCTTCCTACTCCCAAGAGGCCTTGGGAATCCATATCAATGGATTACATGTCTCGCCTTCCATCCACCAAGAAAGGCAATGATTGTGTATTTTTGGTAGTTGATCGGTTTTTGAAGATGGCCATCCTCACAGCTTGCAAGAAGAGAATCACCGCGACAGATACTTCCAAGCTCTTATTCAAACGAGTGTGGGTTGATTTTGGGATACCATAGACCATCATCTTTGATCGGGACAACATGTTCCTCGGCACATTTTGGTCAAGTCTCTAGTCACTATTCGTCACCAAGCTCACTAAATCCACTGCTTTCCACCACCACACCGATGAACAAACATAGGTCATCAATAAGATGATTGTGCACATCCTGCGCATGTACAACTCTAAGCATCCACATAATTGGGATGAGAGTCTCCCTTATGTTCAACACAACTACAACATAGCTCTTCATAGCTCCACCGTCCATAGCCCATTTCAGGTGGGGCTGGGATTCCAACCCTTGGGTCCCATTGATGTTGCATTACCTCTTTCCACCACACAGGAAAAATCTTCCCATGTTCAGTCTAAGCCCAACAAAGCCACCATATTCATTGAGCAGATTCAACACATCCACCAACAGGTCCATGAGATTTTGTAAAAATCCAATTCTAAGTACAAACAACACCATGATCAACACAAGGTACTGCACCAGTTTCAGGTGGGAGACAAGATTTGGTTACATTTATAAAAAGAATTCCTTACAGGGCCCCATCGAAATCTCCACCCACTTCGCTATGGTCCTTACACTATCACCAAGGATGTAGTTAGAAATTATTTTGAGTTCAACACTCCACCCTTCCTTGACTTGCACTCATTGTTTAATGTGGACCTCCTTTGACCATATTTTCCACCCTTATTGGACACCTGAGAGATCGCAGAACAACTGACACCAACAGAGCTCAACCTTGACTGCATGTAACATGCATCCACTGATTAGATAGTGGATACACAGGTCAAGGGCACTCACGAGTAGAGGATCCAACTTTATCGGGTTGTCAAGGGAGGAAAACTCCTACACAAAGGAAAGTGGCTCACTCAAGGCCAAATTTAGCAGAATTTTCCTCACCTGATGGGGGAACTCAATGCAATGGAGACCATTTCTTCCTAAGGGGGGAGAATTGATCCTGGTGGATATTGGTGGCCACCCACCTATTCGAACTAGCTCCTCTTGGCCGTTTTTAGTTCAAAACGTTCTTCTATACGTCTTTGTAATTATGGGTTCTACACTTATGGGGATGTCTGAATCCCTACACATCTTCCAGGTGGAGATTGGTGGCCACCCACCTAATCCAACTAGCTTAGTTTGAAATTTTTCATGTCAGTGCATCTTTTTGTGCTTCTAGGGCCATTTTGGGGCCCTAAAAAGTGTTTTCTTTGGCTTGCCATAATCAAATTGTAGACATAGTCATATTTTGATGGCATAATGTGTATTTCTCGAAAGTACCTTTCCAACAGGATATCACGCTCCTAAAACGAAGTTCGTATGCACAATTTACAACCCAGGGAAGTTGAGGTACCAACTTACACATCGGGCCCCACATAACGTTTGGTGTTTCACCTCCTAGGGTTATGTTTTTAGATGTCTAGGGTTTTGGCATTCACGAATAATGTTAAAAGAGCCTCTGGAGCCTTATTGTAATCATTCGTCTTAGATTGATGCATGTAGAAGCCACATCTCTTCTCATAGATAGCTACCACCATTTGAGCAAGTTGTTTCATTTCTGCAGTTTTACAGTTTCAACCTATTTCATTTATTCAATATAAGTTATTTTTCATTGGATATCTAATTGTTATATTTATGTTATTGTATTCAGTCTGTTATTCATTTTGTTCTGCTCGTAAATCCGGATCAATCCTATTAATTCTTTCAACTACACCATTCTGTTTAGGGTTTATGGAACTATGGTTTGATTCTTGATCCCATGTTGGTGAAGGTAGCTTTCAAATTCATTAGATGTATATCATTTTCCATTATCAATGTAAAGAGAGCTAATACGAGACTGAGCTTCATTTTGAATCCATACATAAAAAAAAAAAAATGTTTCAAAGGCTTGTGATTTATCTTTCAGCAAGTATACCCAACACATCCTGGTGTAATAATTAATAAAATACATGACATATTTATTTCCATTCATAGAAGGAACAAGCATAGGGCCACACAAATCATAATTAATCAGTTCAATTTTTCTACATGCTTTGGAAGTAGAATCATGAAATGGCTTTTTTCCGTGCTTTCCAAGGATACAAGCATCACATTGCTTCAATTTCCTAGGAATAGTAGGCAAACTAGAAAAACCACTCTTTCTCAATAAAAAGAGATTGTCATAATTGATATGGAAAAATATAGCATGCCAAAAAATATTAGATGACATTATACCTTCATCGTGATTAGAGAGATATCTAACATTTTGTGTATGGGAAGATGTCCCATTCAACTTCAACAATATTCCATCTTCTGTTTCGGTCATAACAAGCATGTTATCAAAATCCTTTCATATTTCAACTTTTCCACTAATCATATGAACATAGTGGCTTTGCTATCTGATGTGCACAAGGTATAACAAGATCCTTTTCAACTCAGGAAGATAGAGCACAACATCCAAAATAAAATCTGGGAATCCCGGAAACTCAAGTCTAATGGTGCCCATTTAAGAGGGTTTGAGACTGGACTTATCTACAAGATACACTATGCCATCTACATTGTCATTGAATTCTTCAAAGAAGTCTCTTCTAAATGTCATGTGAGAGGTTGCTCCTATGTCAAGAAGCCATGCATATTTCCAAGGAGTATATCAAGTGTTAAATAAATGTTTTGTTACTCTTATATTGCAATGGGAAACAATGTGATGGGAAGATTCAGGTGGATTACCTTTTGTTGCTTCTGAAGATTTACCTTTGTCCTCTTTCTTATTTTTTTTGTCTTGTTTAATCTTATCCCATGGAACTCTGCAGTCATTTTCTTCATGTGACCCATTCTTTTTGCAATGGGTACAATGAATATTGGATCTATCACCTTGGTTGTGTTTTCCCCCCTACCTATGAAACTCTTTCTTCCACGTCACATCCTCTTCTACTTCTTTCTCCTCTAGAAGAATCACGTGGTTTACCCATGTCTTTCTCAGCAAGGTAAAAAGTCTCTCCAGTTGAAGTGGATGAATTCTTTCCAAATGCTTCTCATGTTCTACAACTTTCTCCACCATCTTGTCAAATGCGATGGATTTCATTTGACCACTTTTTTGCAGTGATTCAAGGTAGTCGAAATATGTAGGGTAGAGAGCCTTAATGAAGGTCGTGAGATGGAGATCAATATTCACTCCACTAGCTTCAATGTCATGCATTATGGCTTTGATTTCTGAAGCTAAATCCATTGGGTCATCATTCTTCAACTCTAGGTTGAAGAGCTTCAACATTAGTTGTATGAGTTCTAATTCAAAGTGTGTCATACAAGTCATTCAATCTCTTCAAGGTTCCATTGGAATAACTAATTGAATAAATATGATGGCTCACCTCCTTACTTACTATAGCAAATATCATAGCATATTCCTTCTAGTCCTTGTCCTCCCATATAGCACGTTCTTTGTTTGAGGTCGGAATAGCTGGTCTGCTACATGTTCTGCTACTCTTCAAATTTGATTATAAGACATTAGATTCAAAGTTCGATTATGCTTCTTCTTCAATGATTTTTCTTTCAGGGACTACTGCTTCTTTGCAAATGCCTTTCCATGGGTCATTGAAGATCAATGTGATTTTTATCTTCCTATACCATTCTCTATAGTTTTCTTTGCCCGTTAGCACCACACTGACAATGGAGATGAGAGAGTGCATTTTCTTCTACCTCCTTGCCACACCAAACTCAGAAATAACTTGCACATAATGAGAAGCACTCCTGATATCCAAGCAGTGTCCAAGGTTTTGAACATTATTGTTCAATGTATAGGTATGAATTTCAACCACAAGGAAAAGAGAGCACGAGGTGTACCTGGTCTAAGGAATCAATTTTGAAATAGACAAGGAACAAGGAATCAATTTTGAACTAGACAAGGAACATGGCCAGTCATTTACAAGAGTTAGGTATGTGCACTGGAGATTCTCTTAAGAGGCACACTCTTCCCTTATTTTATTGGTTGTATCTACCTTCTAAAATAATTGTGGTTCATATATGATTCGACTACCATTTAGTCGTCGAGTAGCAACATGGAATGATTTGAGTCCTCGACACTAACAGTCAACCAACGATACCAATTCCGGAGTAGCGATATATATTAAACATTTATACCAATTAACAACACTTCAACAAATGGAATTCATTATATACAAGACAAACCCTCTTTTATTTCGATGGGAGAAGCAAGTTCATGGGTTCTAGGCACCGCAACAAAAGAAATGAACAGTTGCACGAATTAGGTTTTAGTTAACTGAATGGTAGGAGTTAGGGTTGAGTGCCGAGCGAGAGAGAAACTGAGGGAGTGAAGAGAAATAGAGGGAGGATAAAAATGGTGAGATTATTAAGAATATGCATGAAGGAGGTGGTGGTGGATGTGCGCCAAGTGTTGAGGGGTGTAAGCAATTGAGGGAACGAGTCAAAGTTTCTCAAATTAGGGCTTTACTAGAGGAGTGAATTCGGTTTACTACGTGGAGGCACCATGAACCCTAACACATGAAGAACCACAAGCTCGAGATCAGTGAGGGAGAGAAACCATAATGGGTGTATAGTCGATAGAAATATATCAGAGAATCAACTAGAGAGCTTGACAAGAAGGCAGATGAACAAGAATGAATTAAGAGGTGTTTTCTTCTGGCAATGAAGGAAGAAAATGTCTAGGGAAATCATGGAGTTAACCTGCATTCTGATATCACTATCAGGAAAGGAATTTGTAGAAAATGTAACTCCATGTTGTTATGTTTTTAATTAACATAATAAGTGCATAAATATAAAGAAAATGATTGTTGTTCTTCTCCAACGTGTGACTCTTCCTATCACCCATGACTCTTCATATGTACATTGTTGTTACAATAATGCAATCTCAAGGATTACGTGTCCAACATAAGCCTAGTCAAGCATTATCATGGATAAAATATCGCAGGTGGGTAGTAATATCTCCCTAGGATTTTCCTACCAATCCTAGATATACAGTGGGCTAGACTTATATGGCGTTCCTCTAGAAACAAGAAAATTGATTCACTTTTAAACTAAGAAATGGTGGAATGGCATACCTTCTTCCTGAAGACTATCCTTCATATGTCCTGGCTATTGTAGTCCTGAAGTTCCAGCTTCATCTCTTACAACCTACTTCTTGCACACAAGAGACAAAACAATACCATTCTAGTTCTCTTCCTATTGTTAGAATCCAAGATCTAACTTGAATCTAACCTGATCTATGAAATAAAAAATCAAATCTAAACATTCATGCATGAAATACACACATTCATAGGGGAGACCAAATTATCTATTAATTCAAATGGAAAAAGTACATCAATATTATTACCTCTTAGTGTATATGCACTCATCCTTGCTCCTTTCTCCTTGCTTTTCCTCGGCTCTTTAACCAAGCTAGGAAACCTAACTACAACTATTGTAGATGGAGAAGCACCTCTGAATTTTAGCAACATGTATTTGTAAATGATTCTTCCTTCATATGCTCAATATTTTATTTATTTATATAGATTCTTGGAAGAGGCTTGGGAGAGCTTTTAGATCTTCTACAGACCAATGGATACTCGAATGATGTGATTTACAAGGCTCATGCCTCAAAGAACCAACTCATCCCTCACTTTCCTCTTCGAAACTCCATGAATATAGAAGATTATAGAGGGTGTTTCTTTTTGTGAAATAATGACAAGAAACATGGCGTTGGTTGTCCCATAGATGACTAGTGACACCCTTAAAAAAATGTCTTAATCTTGAGCTAGGGATGTTTCTTGGCTTACAAATTATTTTGTGTTCCTCTCTGACCCTGTAGGGTGGAAATTAAGGCTATAATAGATTCCCCCTAGTGTGTGAGGTTAGTAAAGGAATGGATGACCAAAACACATTACAATAAAATAGTATCCATGTGAGGTAGCATGAGGAGATAGAAAATGTTTCTAGAGGTCAAAGAGTACCTGTAATCAAACACCAAGGAAAAAGACATGTATAGACCATCCCCAAGGTAGACATACTCAGATGTTGAAGAGTATCAAAGCATGGTTTCCAAAATAATACATTGTGGAGCCATGCCATGAAATGAAAGACCATGGCCACAAAAGAATACATGGTGAATCATGTCATCAATAAGATCATAGCCACGAGAAAATACAACGTGGATCTATGTCACAACATATACATTAGGAAGACAACGAGCATTGAGGAGAGTTCCCATGAAGTCTTCAAAGTACTCATATATAAGTGATATACTTCATCGCAACTTGGGAGGGGGTGCTCTAAAGGAATGATGTGGCCCCAACCCAAGGTCTTTGTCCCAAAACCCAATGGTATGATTCTACAACATGTGAATAGATAAGTTGATGTTGAGCATGGTAGAAACCATTTGATTACTGTTCATTGATGTATACCATTTAAATATGCGAGGGGACACATCGAGGAGGAATATGGACCCCAAGGTACCTAGTACAATATAGCAAGTGTGAATAGAGGATATAATGTTGAAAACTCATAGAATCAATCAATCAGGATTCAATGATGAAAACCCACCATCGCTTGCAAGGAGACTTTCCATTGAGGACTACAAGCTCCAAGGTACTAGTTGGTTCCTAGATCCCTCTCCAAGATAATGTGTTGAAGTTGATAGGACGATATCCGTTGAAGGGGGGAATTAATGTATCCCCCAACAATCAACATGAAACATGTACCAAGAGATAATGTGAAGAGATATAATCACCAAGTACAACTGACATAGGGGTGGCCAACTCGGAAAGTTAAAAAAACAATAGATGGTTGATTACTCAAGGTTAAACTTTTCTTGAACATATATCACAACACAATGGTGACTTGGCAGTGAGACTTAAGATCTAGATGAATATAGTGCAACAAAAAAGGTGGCATTGAAGCACTCTCCATGATGGTTGGAAGAGTAACTAGTGAGAGGAGTATATGTGACTCATATTACTAAAATGACTCCTAGGAAATATAAAACCCAACTATAATATGATGACTCAAATAGGTTCCATGTTCAAGGGAAACACAATAGATGTTGCCATTTTGAGATAGATCACTAGTAAAAAAAACCTGTTCTTTTTTTAATTTTTTTTGGCTTTTGGTGTCTCCTTCATGGTTTAACGAGTGCAAAAGAGAGATAAAAGTATGTTTGATACTATGTTTTTCATTCAGTTTTAACAAGCCCAAAAAAGAGTTAAAAGCATACTCGTGATGGTGTCTTTTTCATGTCTTTTTACGAGTCCGAAAAAGAGGTAAAAGTGTACTCAAAAGTGCCTTTTTAGTGTCTTTTTACGAGTCCAAAAAAAGATAAAACTGTACTCTTATAGAGATAACGAGTAGCTTAACAACATGATCATATGTTCCAAGCGGATGGAACTGACCTATGAAAAACGAATGCAACTAGTACTGGCAAGTGATATTTGCTCTTGGCAGTTATTCTCTCCATGGGATGGTGGATGAAAAGCAAAGGCCAAATAATGCAAGAGGTGGATGGTCAAAGGCTATTGCAATAAAAGTAAGAAGGATTTAGGCCAACAACAGTGCAATGATGAGGTAAATGACGCAAGAAGCAAATGCATAGGCGATTATTAATAAACATAAAACGAAGATAAGCCCCTCGGGATATGGCCAGAATATAGATGAAGAGAGGAGAATGAGACTAAACGTCAAGTCACAACGGTGCTATAGGAGAGTTCCCAGGCCTACAAGAAATATCAACATGGGCAGGAAATGGAAATCTGGCTGCTAACTAGGGTGCCCATGAAGGGTAGGTACTACCACTCAAGTTACAACATGCAAAAATGGAGGGGCTAATGTCACAACTTGATGGGATCAAACCTAAGTCATGTTTCGATGGAATGGATGATGAATAATGAAAATCGTGGATGCAAGGAAAAACCTATCCCTATATGCCAATTTGAGAACACGTACCTTAAGTTCAGTGGAAGTTGTCATCTTTGTTAAAAAATTCCCCATAATCTTGTCAACACATGTAAACTAGATTTTAGGGTCAAAATGCATAATGAAATCTCAAAAAAGAAAATATTTTTGGATTTTTTGGATATGACATAAGAAAAACAAAAATCACTCACACCACACACCTATATACAAGGAACTACACATCATGATAATTTATGCAAAGAAGAGCCCATTTCTATGATCAGAACAAGGATACCTTTCATCATCGATGAACTCATGGGCCATTGTCGGCGAGATGTGGCACACCATGCTAGGGCCACACCACATAGAAATGATTTTCTACAATTGAAGATACTCATCATGAGTAGTTTCTTGAGTGCTGGAGGCTCCTTGATGGGGTTCATCAAGAAATGAAGGAAATACAAAACACAAATATTCAAGGGAAGGGGAGGCAGAGAACTTAGTGGCAAGTTCCAAGAAATATAATCAAGGTGGAAAAGGGTCAATACTGGAAGGTCTATTGGATTCCCTAGAAAATTCCCCCAGTCCTGGATCAAGACTCATTATGTTAACTCTCGTCAGTTTGGAATCATGACAAGATGATCAATGCATCACCTCATCTTGTGGATTATCTATGGAAGCCATGAAATCTATGATGACATTATCTGAAGGAAACTGTGGATCAAGGAATTCATGTGAACTTAGAGAGTAAAAAACTTGTGCAGGTGGAGTAGGATGATCACACTCCATATGAGGATGGAGTTATTGATCGATATCAACAGATGATTATGGGATTGTTGAAGAGGAAATATAAACTATTGTGAGTGGTACATAATCTCCATAAGACTAAACATCCTCCAGATGAGGTACAAACCAAGGATCAAAAGACCTAAGGGATCCATTGGTAAACAAAGAGATCATATGGTCTGGATCAATGTTCACAGCAGGAGGTGGTGGGGGCAGAGGGAATGTTCCCATGAGCAAAGAGTCTTTAAACATCCTGGAACCAACACTCATGTAAGACTGTTGGGCATCAGTGACAAAGGGTACATTAGACCTCACATTGGATCCAAGGTCCGGGGTACAAAATGCAATTTGATTGATTGTCACTATTTTCCCTTTATGAGGGAAGTGTAAGACCCTAAAGATGAATGAGACAACTACAATCATCTTGTAGAATCAAGTGCACCCAAGTAACAAATTATACTCAAGAGGTGTGTCGATGACCTCCACAACAAAGGGGATAGTCTTACCACCTAAGTCAATGGGTAAGGCGATGATAATCCTACGGGGCTGGAACATGTGTCCATCGAATGTTTTCAACAATGTTGCAGATGTGTCAATATTTGGAGAGTTGAGGGCCTTCGAACATGACATAGACATAATGAAAGTTGAAGCTCCTTCATCAATCATAGTGTGAAGGATATTTTTCCCCATCTTTCTCACTTTGATCTAAAAAGAGAATTGATGGGAAAGACTATGATGAACTTGATCAAAATAAAAGGTTATCAAACTCGAATATGAGGGATCAACCCCGCCTATAGTAGAAAACAAGTATTTATGTTGCACTGGGAAGTTTTGGAGGAATTTGAGTGCAGACATGGAACACGATGCCTAGGCCAAGTCTTCCACAATGTTGTAGTTGTGGGTGGCATGTGTATTCAAGTTGTGTTTTGTTCATCTAAGAACTCCCTTCGAGGGGTAAAGTGGTGTGTCAATGTATGGCTTCTCAATCTAAAGAGAGCCACCAAGCTGGGAATACTATGTTGTCTCTTGCACAATGGGAATAGGATTATAATTGTCGTGGTTCTTTGCTCGAGTATGTAGATTGATTTTCTGGTCACACATGAAAATAGAAGCATTCGAAGAATACCCCTCATGTTGTGGGGTACCTACCATGTACCCTTGTGGAGGGGTAGGATTTGTTGCAACCATATGTTGAGGTTGATAGGGGAAATGATGAGTTATTAAAATAGGATATTGGGGGGCCTTTTCCTGAGCCAAAAATCAATGGATTCACCCTTCCAAGGACACTGATGAGTGGGGTGGTCCTCCTCACAAATGGTATAGGGAAACTAACTCTTATTTTTCTCTTTCGTGCCCCTCCTTGATTATTTTGGGTGGGAGTGGTCCCTTCCTCAATGTTGGGAGTTTTATTTTTGTTCCTCTTCTTATTTCCTTTAGGTTGTTAAGGATTATTCGGTTGCAAGGGTTGTACCAAATTCACCTAGAAGGTCTAATTGGGGACCATTGCAGTTTGAGCATTATAAATAGTAATCGATGGGTGTGACGAAATTGACATGTGACCCATTTGGTCAGCTAATTGGCCCACATGGGCATGGGATATAGAACCCACCACACCATCGACATGGGGTCCTGGGTTTGGCTTGTGTAACACCCTGTTTCCCCCAGCTTGTAAATATAACTGGACTGGCCAAGAACTATGGCAAACTCATAAATATGGACATGTGATGTAAAGGGACCTTGAGGAAAAGGTCAATAAATGTCAATGACATTTTGAAATTATTGCAGGACTGTTGAGAGGGGATGTACAGAAAAGAGATCACGATGGCGGTGGAAGGCACCTGAAAAGGTGGCGTTAACTTCCACCGAGAATTAATACCGTATTTGGACTCCACTGGCCCGGAGAACCAAAAGCGGCTCGCTGGCCCTGAATTTAATGCCTTGTAGGCTGGTAGGTTGATGGCTTAATGAGGGATGGGAAGGTGAACCGCCTATCTGTAGATCCGTCAGGCCTGATCAGCGCGAGGGTAATCGCGCCACACGCAACCTCGCGAGAGGATAAGTCGTGGGGAAGAAGCGATTAGGGGGCATACGCGAGGGGAACTCTGGCATTATGCAGAGTGAGTGATAGTAGAGAGGAAGGATTGCAACCTTCACTCCTGGTCACTGGAAGACAGAGAGACGTAGTCTCAGAGCATCGTGGTCTCAGCTCGGGGGTGGCTAGTGGTAAATCCATTGGGAGTCGTTGAGCCTACGGTTGGGTGGAAACAAGCACCCCTCTCAGCAGTTGCCCATACTTCTAGTGTCATTCCTGATAAGTGTTTTATATATTTTTCATCTTGAAATTCATAGACTGATATATGTATATATATGCTCATAGAACTATGAAATTGTGAATGATTTCAGTGTTAGAATGTCTGTGCAGTGTTTGATAAGAACGAATAGATATATGCTTATAACAGAGGAAACCATGCATGAATTATGTCGATAAATGGATTTGATTATGCATGAGCTGAACCAAGTCAGACTTCCAGTCCATCTTCGGGAGTTTGTTTCCCTTTGTCTGTTTCCAGGAATTCCCTGGATTAGATCTCTTCACAGAGATTCCCTTCTTAGAAAGGTTCACCAAGAACCCAGAAAAAGGACTTGAACGCGCAAGTCTTAATAACCCTGTACGAAGAGGAATGACCCTCTTAAGATTTCGAAGTAGTAGCGTAGGGATAAGTAATGAATCGACGAATGAAAGCTTGTCGAAAGACCCATGGTCATTCACGACCATCAGATCGATAGAAGTAGTAGGAGCGTTATATCCCTTTCTCCTTTTCCCTCTATCTTTGTGAATAGCGGGGAAATCAGGATCGTAGGTCCCCCCAGGCTCCACGAGAAAAGTTGGACCGTTGATCTTTCCACATCCACGAAGTAGTGGAAGAAATGCGCGAGGTGGGACAATCTGAGCCGTTGGATCTCCTTCGAAAATCTCGTCGGTCGTTGGATCGGGTTAAGATGCTCAGAATTTAGTCTTTGGAGTGTGCGCAGGAAGAACGGATCTAGACCGTTAGATCTTGGTCCAGTTACCCGTCAGCCGTCGGATCGGACCGGAGATGTCCGAGGGTTACCATCGGGAGTCCAACCATCGGCATATCGGGATTCTCAAGGACAAGAAAATCGAGACACTCCAAGTCTCGAAACGTCGGAAAAATCTGAGCCGTCCGTTTAGGGAGACAGGTGTCCGAAATCCGTAGAGAGTCGGGATATTCGGCATCGAGGAATCGGAGTTCCTAAGGCTGTGAGAATGGGGACATCACAAGTCTTGAAATCCCGAAGGAATCGGGACCGTCCATCTGAAAAGGACGCGTGGCAGCAATCGACGCCATTGGGAAGGTCCCGACAGGAAGCTGTTGATCGACGTTTGTGTCATCGGGATATCGGGAATCCTGATGACAATTTATTTATGCATCTTGGAATCATGACGCTTGAAACCCTGATGAGTGGGAGCCAGCTGTCAGTATATTAGAGAAGTAGGGAGTGCCACTGTGTGGGCCAGCTATCAGCATAGCGGGGAGTCAGGATTCGAGGGATCGCGAATCCTGAGGATGATTGCACCTTGGCCTTGGAAACCCCGTAGCCCCGATAGGTGATAAGAATGTGGTCACGGGGATAGTAGTCATGTGAGCTAGGAGCCTAGCCAGGAGAGCTAGCGCATAAAGGATGCGTCGGGAATCGAGGAATCGCGAGTCCTGGGGACGTTTTCATTTCGACATTGGAAAGTTCGAAACCCCGATGGGGGACAAGGCTGCGGTCTTGTGAGATAGAGGTCACGTGGACTAAAGTCTTATCCCGGGAGGCTAAGGTGACAGAGGAGCATATCAGGAATCGGGGATCGGTAAACCAAATTGTTGGGACATCACGAGTGTCAAAACCCCGATGAGGAGGTAAGGCCGCGGTCACATAGAGGGAGGTCATATGGACTTGAAAGACTAGCCCAAGGGGACTAGTGGTAGTTGGAGTGCATCGAGAATCGGAGGATCGTGGATCCAAAGGGAACATGTATTTTGGCATTAGAAAGCCCGAAACCCCGACAAAAAGAAAAATATAAGGCTGCGGTCTTGTGAGCATGGTCATGTGGACCAGGGCAAATCCAGGAGGGGCTAAGGTCGGAAGAGAGCTCATCGGAGATCAGGAAATTAAGAGTATAGGAACCCTCAACATTGGAAAGGATGAAACCCCAAAAACCTGATATTGTCATCAGGGAAAGACCATGGTTAGGTGAAGAAAGCCATATAGGTGAATGAAAGACCCGTGGACCGGGATTGGCATTTTGCTGCTGCAAGCTTCGGGGATTCTCATTGTTGAGAACTAAACGAAAATTTTTGACTTTAGGTAGTGGGTATGTTACAAAGTGGTATCAGAGCATGGTTACAACACTCGGCCTGATTGGACTCATGCACGAGTCGTGCATAAACTCTGTTCGAAGCACTCCTACGAGGAGTAACCCCCTAACTTGACTCTTTGGTCCAGGATTAAAAACTTGGAAAATGAGAACCCGATTGTGTGTACATGTGAAAGAGTTATGAATTTATGTGAAAATTATAAAAATGTATTTAACCCTTGACTAATAACCAGCGTTTGTCTTTTCACTCAAGCGGATGATAAACCACGGGAATCTACAGACGCAGAGTATGGTGACTCACCAAGAGGTGGGAGAAGGCTCCCACAACAAAGACGAAGAGTCTGAAGAAAGAAGAGCAATAGGAACCCCTCCAGACCTGGCTGAGACTGTGAGGAGTCTCATGGTCGAATTGCAAAGATGCAAGGCCGATAATGAAAGGATGATGAAAGAACAAGAAAAGCAAACCGAAATTAATGTAGTTCTATTGCAGAGCTTATCATACCTACAACGACAAATGCAGCATGAACATGAGATGCAGAATCATGGTCGTGTCAGTGGTCACACTGAAAGAAGCACGTCAAGAAAGGTCCACCCTAGAGGTAAAGGAACAGTGTCAGACGATTCCACTAAGAAGGAAGCCAATGATTC
Source organism: Picea engelmannii (assembly GCA_009831015.1). Taxonomy (NCBI): domain Eukaryota; kingdom Viridiplantae; phylum Streptophyta; class Pinopsida; order Pinales; family Pinaceae; genus Picea; species Picea engelmannii. The sequence continues at coordinate 719,942 of ML783327.1, read as the reverse complement.
AGAGGGCTCTTCCCGCAGTAGGACCAGTTCCTATTCTCGCAGAAGACAGAAGAAGCAAAATACTTCCAAGAGTCATAAATTTGAAGAATTCAGGAAGGCCAAACCTCCCTCCTTCGACGGTGAGATAAAGAAGGGAGAGGAAGCCGAGGCCTGGCTACTTGGACTGAAGAAATATTTCAGAGTCCATGATTTTTCAGAGAACTTGAAGGCCCGAGTGGCCACTTTCAATTTGAATGGAAAGGCTTCCATCTGGTGGGAAGACCTTAAGAATATGAAAGGGATTTGCGAGGAGGACCTGTCTTGGAAAAGGTTTGAGAAGTACTTCCGGAAGAAGTATTTGTCAGAAAGGTATTTCGACGAGAAGGCTAAAGAGTTCTATGAACTTAAACTGGGACAACTTACTATGGAGGAATATGTCAACAAATTCCTTGACTTATTGAGATATGTACCCTACATCAAAGAAGAGAAGGTGAAGGCACAACGCTTCATCAGTGGGCTACCCAAGGAATACCGGAACCGAATTGAATTCGATGAGCCAAAGACCTTAGAAGATACTATACGAAAGGCAACATATTGTCATGAACAATATGGACATCGGGCAGAGTCTCGTGGAGACTGGAAACAAAAGAATGGTTCAAAATTTCAGAAGAAGGGGAGCAAATCCTCAGGATTTAAAAACTACAAAAAGAACCCCAGAATGAACTTTCCAACCTGGAGTGTACTCCAGCAGAGATTTCCCTCGGTGGGTGGAAATAAAACTTCTGGACCTATACCAATAAATACTGATAACCCAAAGAGGAAACCTTTGGAATGATGGGATTGCGGAGGAGAGCACCTCCGGAGAGACTGTCCATGCCGAAAACAGAATAGTCGAAAAGTTTATAACCTTCAGGAAGTGACCACAGTCAACAATGTGGCAAGGAGTGTGCCACAGATTTATGCAGCCTTGGATAATAACCAAGCTGACCACCAAGCTTCAGTGGTGGAAATAGAAGGTATGATTTTCAACCACCTAGTGTTTGTTTTGATTGACCCTGGTTCAAATTTGATTTATATAACCCCTAGAGATGTTGATAAGTGTAAACAACATCCACAGAAGCAAACTAAACCATGGTTGGTACAGTTAGCCACTGGCACTAAAAGAAAGGTGGTAGAGGCCATACCAGCCTGCCAATTAATGTTGGGTGAATTCCCCACCCAAGCAAACCTTAATGTATTACCCCTGGGATCATACGATCTGTTGATTGGTATGGACTAGCTGGCCGCCCATAAAGCCAAACTGGACTGTTACTATAAAACCTTAGAATGTGTGAGCGAAGAAGGAAAAAGGATAACCCTTCAAGGGATCCGAAAACCGGTCTCGGTCAGACAAATATCAGCCCTGCAAATGAGAAAGTATTGCCGAAAGGGATGTCCCCTATATGAAATACAGGTGTTGAAAACAACCGAAGGTGCAAAACCAAGCCCTGATGATCACCCTATCCTGAGAGAATACTGAGATGTGTTTCCAGAGGAGATACCGTGTCTACCTCCGAGAAGAGACATTGACTTCTCGACAGAACTCGCACTAGGAGCGGTGCCGGTGTCTAGGACACCCTACCGGATGAGCACACCGGAGTTGGTTGAACTCAAATTGCAACTGAAAGAAATGATGGACAAGGGTTATATTCGACCCAGCGTGTCCCCTTGGGGAGCACCGGTCCTGTTTGTGAAAAAAAAGGATGGCACCCTTAGACTGTGCATAGATTACAGACAACTTAATAACATAACCATAAAGAACAAATACCCCTTGCCCAGGATCGATGATCTATTCGATCAGTTGGGAGGTGCGTCTGTTTTCTCAAAGATTGACTTGAGGTTGGGTTACCATCAAGTCCGAATCAAGGGTGAAGACATCCATAAAACCGCTTTCCGAACACGGTATGGTCACTATGAGTTTGTGGTAGTGCCATTTGGGTTAACCAATGCCCCTGCCACTTTCATGTGCTTAATGAACAATGTACTCAG
>ML783327.1:679531-709589 GCA_009831015.1 Picea engelmannii | reverse complement strand
TTTACATAACCAGTATCTACCACATCCCAGACATCTGCACCTAAAGCCATGATGTAGGTTCTCATTCTAACTTTCCAGAAGGCAAAGTTTGTTCCATCGAACAGAGGGGCCTTATTGGTTGAATATCCTTCATGGCTTGACATGTTTAAGCTCTAGGATCTACCCTTAGATAAAAGGGGCCGGCTCTGATACCAATTGTTGGACAACTGAGAGGGGGGGTGAATCAGTTGTTACCGAGCTTAAACAATTATGCTTCTTTTAAATTCTTTGATGAAACATTAAATGATGATCACAATAATGTAGGGAAATAAACAATGGCACATTTAGCATCAGTCACATATATGAGAAACACAGAGACAGATATTTCCTGAGGAAACCCATACAGGGTAAAAACCTCTTTTCCTTTATATGATAAGTAATTGTTACATTCTTTACATTATCATACATATGAGCACCAACTCATAATGAGGCTACAACCTCTGTTTTGCAAGCTACTACTTGTTGAGAGCACCAACTCTCTGTTTTCTCTAGCACCCACTAGAAGGAAGCACCAACTAGAAGGAAGCACCAACTCCCTTGTTTCTTTAGCACCAACTAGAAGGAAGCACCAACTCCCTGAGCGTTTCCAGTACCAACTGGATGGAAGCACCAACTTCCAATCATACAAGCACCAACCTGTATAACAGAGAACAAGAGTTCTCCCTTGCACCACCCTGCCACCTTGGTTTCTCTGGCTGCCACCAGATGGAAGCTACAACTCCCTGTGTTCAAGCACCCACTTGAACCTCTGAGGACAACAGTCCTCCCTAGCACCTCCCAACCACCCTCAAATATGAAGATTTGCTACTGAAACTTATCACAGTGATATGATGTTCAACAATGGCTTACCAGACTCATCACTTTTCTGCTGCATTTCGTTGCTCTGTCTACCTCATTGCCTTTCTGCACACCTCTCTTGCGTTGTCTGTTCTTCCGCTTTTTATGCTCTGTGTGCCATGTCCATTCACTGTACAGTTCCTCTTCTATGCTCTTCATATGTTGCACTCTCCTCCTTCTTCACACATGAATCACCTTCACCTACAACAATCACAGCAACCTCCAACCGCCACCTCATCTCTTCTCTGTATCATGTACTTATAACTTCTGTGCACCTTGTGCATGCAATGTGCGCAATGCCTCTGCATGCTGACTCTGTGCCGTTATCCTCCACCTCTCGAGTGCTCTGTCTGATCATCATCGTGACTCTTCATCTTCTCTGGTGGTTCGCCCCGCGTGTCTAGCATCACTGTATGTTATAGTGAGATTCCTCAGCCTCTCTGGCAGTTTGAGACTTTTCGTCTTTTCTGTGACAGTCGAACTTACCTTCTCTGTTTCAGTTACAGGCCTCAATTCTCATCAGTTGTCAATCACCTCCACGAACATCTTCATCCCTCTCAAAGACCCTTCACCTCCTCTGTCAGTCATCCCGAAGTGTCTTTGAGTCCTCTGGCAGAACCCATCAGTGGTTTCTGGCAGTTACACTGTATCGTGCTACAGTTGCCCTCCGATCTTGTTCAAATTCATCTGCACCATTGGATTGAATCCACGGGGTCTTTCATTCATTTCGGCATTTCGACATTCGGCAATTCTATGCTGAGTGTCTTGACACTTTATTTCGCGATCTCCGAAGTTTCGATACAAAAATTTTCTGCACTAGCTCCTTCTCTTCTCGTGACCAAGGGTTGTGACCACAGCCTTATGCATAAGGCGCTTTCGCTATTTCACATATCGCAAATTCACAATTCAAGTTGCGTTGTTTCTTTTGTCTCTCCATATTGCGATTCACGAAACTCTGACACGGAGTTGAACCAATGGTCCATATCTAATCTCGATTCAATGGCTACGTTTGAATCGCGATATCTCACATCGTGAAATCGGAAGTCTTGTTGCATTTGTTTCTTTTCTTTTTGAAATCGTGATTCATGAAACTCCGACACAGCTATAATCAACGGTCTAGATTCATTCTTGATTCAATGGCTACGATTGAATCGCGATATCTCATATCGCGAAATCGGGATTCTTTTCTTTTCTTTTTGAATTCGCGATTCACGAAACTTCGATAAGGATTTGGATCAATGGTCCAGATCAAACCTTTGATCTGACGGCTCATATTACATCGCGATTTCGAGAAGTTAAGGAACCCTGTTCCTTTGACTCTCTAGTCAGCGAACTTATGATCTTTCCCCACGTGTCCTTCCTGATGATGGACGATCCTCCTTCTTTCGGGATTTTGTGAGCCCCTTTTCTCCTTGCACTTTTAACTATCGTGCAGGTTTTCCTCAATCCAACGGTGGTCGGACCCTACGCTCAGATCTGACGCCTGAGATCTATCCTCCTCTTTAGAGCTCTCTTCTTGTCTTTATTTAGATCTGATGGCCCTCATGCTGTCAGGAATTTTGGATAGGATCCAACGATCAGCGATGCTTCTCCTCCAAGCTTACACATCCTTCTTACTTGGAAGAATTTCGACTCTGCACTAATTCCTCCTGAGCCTTCGTTGTTCATGTTTGTCCATCGAAGCACACTCTGATCCTGCCATCTTCACTGTTGTACTTTCCATCAATGACAAGCATATGCTACCTGTTAAGCATTTGCCAACAGGATGAACTACATAAAAGACCCTACACTGGTCACCCAGGATACCAGAAAATGATTACTGCCACCCGGAAACAATTTTATTGGCCTGGCTTGAAGAGGGACATAGCCAAATATTTGGCCCAATGCATAGAATCCCAGCAGGTTAAAGCGGAACATCAACACCCAGCCGGACTACTACACCCTTTACCCATCCCAGAATGGAAATGGGAGACCATCTCCATGGATTTTATCACTAGATTGCCAACTTCAACCAAACAGAATGACGCCATTATGGTAGTGGTGGATAAATTGAGCAAGTCTGCTCATTTCATCCCTGTCAAATCGACCTACAAGGTGATAGATATCGCCCAGGTATTCATGAAAGAGGTGTTCCAACTACACGGCATGCCGAGGGAGATAATATCTGACAGAGACACTAAATTTACTTCCAATTTCTGGAAATCACTGATGGCGAGATTAGAGACTAAACTGTTGTTTAGCACCGCCTATCACCCTCAAACCGACGGACAGACACAAAGAGTGAATCAAATATTAGAGGATATGTTAAGGATGCATGTGATGCATCAACCCAGGAAATGGGAAGACTACTTGCCATTGGTAGAATTTGCCTACAACAACGGCTACCAAGCATCCTTAAAGATGAGTCCCTTCGAGGTCCTCTATGGTAGGCCGTGTAATACTCCAGTCAGCTGGAGTAACCCTGTAAACAAGATTTCTATTGGACCCGACATGTTGAAAGAGATGGAACAACAAGTGACTCAGATAAAACAAAATCTGAAGATCGCTCTGAACCGACAGAAAATTTATGCTGATCAAAAGAGAACTCCAGGAGAGTTCAAAATGGGAGACCATGTATATCTCAGAATTAAGCCCAGAAGGAGTTCCCTGAAAATGGGAGCTTGTGCCAAATTGGCACCCTGGTATTGTGGACCCTTTGAGGTTCTAGACAGAGTGGGACCTGTAGCCTATCGGCTAGAACTTCCTCCCACAGTAAAAGCACATAATGTTTTCCATGTTTCATTATTGAAGAAATATGTACATGATACTAATCATATAATTGACTGGTCTATGATCCAAGTGGAACCGGAGGGAGAATTTCTACCAGAACCCCAATGCATATTGGACAGGAAGGAAACCCCGCTCCGGAACAGAACCATTGCACAGGTCAAGGTGCAGTGGAAACATTTTGGCCCATATGAGGCTACATGGGAAATGGAGGATGCCATGAGACAGGCATATCCGATTTTGTTTACTTCTGTACATGCAATTCACGTTAGTATATAAGAACATCGAGGACGATGTTCCTTTTAAGCGGGAGGGAATTGTAACACCCTGTTTCCCCCAGCTTGTAAATATAACTGGACTGGCCAAGAACTATGGAAAACTCATAAATATGGACATGTGATGTAAAGCGACCTTGAGGAAGAGGTCAATAAATGTGAATGACATTCTGAACTTATTGCAGGACTGCTGAGAGGGGATGTGCAGAAAAGAGATCACGATGGCGGTGGAAGGCACCTGAAAAGGTGGCGTTAACTTCCACCGAGAATTAATACCGTATTTGGACTCCACTGGCCCAGAGAACCAAAAGCGGCTCGCTGGCCCTGAATTTAATGCCTTGCAGGCTGGTAGGTTGATGGCTTAATGATGGATGGGAAGGTGAACCGCCTATCCATAGAGCCGTCAAGCCTGATCAGCGCAAGGGTAATCGCTCCACACGCAACCTCGCGAGAGGATAAGGCGTGGGGAAGAAGCGATTAGGGGGTAGACGCGAGGGGAACTCTGGCATTATGCAGAGTGAGTGATAGCAGAGAGGAAGGATTGCAACCTTCGCTCCTGGTCACTGGCAGACAGAGAGACGCAGTCTCAGAGCATCGTGGTCTCAGCTCGAGGGTGGCTAGTGGTAAATCCATTGGGAGTCGTTGAGCCTACGGTTGGGTGGAAACAAGCACCCCTCTCAGCAGTTGCCCATACTTTTAGTGTCATTCCTGATAAGTGTTTTATATATTTTGCATCTTGAAATTCATAGACTAATATATGTATATATATGCTCATAGAACTGTGAAATTGTGAATGATTTCAGTGTTAGAATGTCTGTGCAGTGTTTGATAAGAACGAATAGATATATGCTTATAACAGAGGAAACCATGCATGACTTATGTCAATAAATGGATTTGATTATGCATGAGCTGAACCAAGTCAGACTTCCAGTCCATCTTTGGGAGTTTGTTTCCCTTTGTCTGTTTCCAGGAATGCCCTGGATTAGATCTCTTCACAAAGATTCCCTTCTTAGAAAGGTTCACCAAGAACCCAGAAAAAGGACTTGAACGCGCAAGTCTTAATAACCCTGTACAAAGAGGAATGACCCTCTTAAGATTTCGAAGTAGCAACATAGGGATAAGTAATGAATCGATGGATGAAATCCTGTCGGAAGACCCATGGTCATTCATGACCATTAGATTGACGGAAGTAGTAGGAGCGTTATATCCCTTGCTCCTTTTCCCTCTATCTTTGTGAATAGCGGGGAAATCAGGATCGTAGGTCCCCCCAGGATCCACGAGAATAGTTGGACCGTTGATCTTTCCACATCCACGAAGTAGTGGAAGAAATGCGCGAGGTGGGACAATCTGAGCCATTGGATCTCTTTCGGAAATCCCGTCGGCCGTTGGATCGGGTTAATATGCTCGGAATTTAGTCTCTGGAGTGTGCGCAGGAAGAACGGATCTAGACCGTTAGATCTTGGTCCAGTTACCCGTCAGCCATCGGATCGGACCGGAGCTGTCCGAGGGTTACCATCGGGAGTCCAGCCATCGGCATATCAGGATTCTTAAGGACAAGAAAATCGAGACACTCCAAGTCTCGAAACGCCGGAAAAATCTGAGTCGTCCGGTTAGGGAGACAGGTGTCTGAAATCCGTAGAGAGTCGAGATATTCGACATCGGGGAATCGGAGTTCCTGAGGCCGTGAGAATGGGGACATCACAAGTCTTGAAATCCCGGAGGAATCGGGACCATCCATCCGAAAAGGACGCATGGCATCAATCGACGTCGTCGGGAAGGTCCCGACAGGAAGCTGTTGATCGGCGTTTGTGTCATCGGGATATCGGGAATCCTGATGACAATTTATTTATGCATCTTGGAATCGCGACGCTCGAAACCCCGATGAGTGGGAGCCAGTTGTCGGTATATTAGAGAAGTAGGGAGCGCCATTGTGTGGGCCAGTTGTCATCATAGTGGGGAGTTGGGATTCGAGGGATCGTGAATCCTGAGGACGATTGCACCTTGGCCTTGGAAACCCCATAGCCCCGATAGGTGATAAGACTGTGGTCACGGGGATCGTAGTCATGTGAGCTAGGAGCCTAGCCAGGAGAGCTAGCGCGTAAAGGACGCGTCGGGAATCAAGGAATCGCGAGTCCTGGGGATGTTTGCATTTCAACATTGGAAAGTCTGAAACCCCGATGGGGGACAAGGCTGCGGTCTTGTGAGATAGAGGTCACGTGGAATAAAGTCTTAGCCCGGGAGGCTAAGGCGGCAGAGGAGCATATCGGGAATCGGGGATCGGTAAACCAAATTTTTGGGACATCACGAGTGTCAAAACCCCGATGAGGAGGTAAGGCTGCGGTCACATAGAGGGAGGTCGTATGGACTTGAAAGACTAGCCCAAGGGGACTAGCGGTAGTTGGAGTGCATCGGGAATCGGAGGATCGCGGATCCAAAGGGCACATGTATTTTGGCATTAGAAAGCCCGAAACCCCGACGAAAAGAAAAATATAAGGCTGCAGTCTCATGAGCACGGTCATGTGGACTAGGGCATAGCCAGGAGGGGCTAAGGCCGGAAGAGAGCTCATCGGAGATCGGGAAATTGAGAGTATAGGAACCCTCGACATTGGAAAGGATGAAACCCCGAAAACCTGATATTGTCATCAGGGAAAGACCACAGTTAGGTGAAGAAATCCGTATAGGTGAATGAAAGACCCGTGGACTGGGATTGGCATTTTGCTACTGCAAGCTTCGGGGATTCTCATTGTTGAGAACTAAACGAAAATTTTTGACTTTAGGTAGTGGGTATGTTACAGCTTGCTAGGATTTTTTGACAACCTAGAAGCATGCAGGATAATATCATAAATAGTATCCAACTAAGAATAAATCAAGTCTAAGTGTTGGGCACGCGTGATGGATTTCTCCTCGGTATTCTCTCTGTCCATATATACATCCTTGGCAATGTGTGGTAAGAGAGCCTTTGTGAACCACTCCATCAAGAGCTTATCAGGAATTTAAGTCTTAATCATCCAACATATTCACCTCCACTCATTGATATGATCGGAAATGTGGGTGGAGATATCCTATTGCAAAGACATCAAGAGCTCTGTTATGATATCATACCGAATAGGAAATTGATAATCTGTTAGGAATGCCAATGCCAAGTCATTAAAACTATTGAAGGAAGATCCCTTTGATTTAATATACCATTTTGCGACACTTCCCATAAGGGATATATGGAAAATATGCAACCTTACGCTATCATCCATCAAGGAATTGGATGAGAACCAAAAACGATATGTCATTATGTGAGTGGAGGGGTATTCTCCTGGATTTTCATCAAATTTGGTTATGTCTAATGGTAGTTTCACAGGAATGGATGGCCATGAATGGTTATGGGAAATAGGGTCATTTTTCAAACGTGACAAATTAGGCAAGTCTAACATTGCAAGGAAAGGAAACGATGTATGAGAAAAATGAATACTAGGATGAATATGAAGTTCCTAAAACCACAGATGAACCTTGTTTCCCCCCTACCCTTGTGCTATTGGAGGGATGTGGTGTTATAGAATGGTGAGTTCCCCTAGGGATGGTGGAACTCATAGGTGTTGATGATTACAGTTGCGTGAGACATCCTCTAGGACACATACTGATTGAGTCAACCTGAGAGAGAGCCCATGAGTTGGGTGTGTGGTTCCTATCTGAGACAGAGCTGGAACATAGTGATGGCCTCCTCCTTACAGAGAGTTGAGAAGAACTCTAGATAATTCTCCTGTGTAATGTAGTGATAAAGGAGATCTACTAAGTTGGACATTCATGTGGTTGAGCACAAGGTGAACATGTGAATTCCCATGAGTGGGTGCATCGTTGTGAGATAGAGATGGAGATGATGGATTAGCCTCATCTGAGCAAAGAGTTAAGATGATGAACTCCAGATGAATCTCCTATGTAATGCAGTGGGAAAGAAGATCTGTTGAGTGGGCGTGCCTGTGGATGAGCACAGGTGAACGTGATCCTATTGGCTGAGCACTAGTGAGTGTGGTTCTCCTATGAGATAGTGAGATAGAGATATGGACATCCCTATGGATGTGTCCCTAGTGGATGAGCACTAGTGGGAGTATGAGATCCCTTGCTATATTTTTCAAGAGTTAGACCTACATGTAACCCTAATTGTAATGTAAAGGGTACAGGTCGACCCCACCTTAATTTAATTGACAATTAATGTAAAAGATAATTAATATGGTTATTATTAATTATATTGTGAGTTAGAGAGGTCGGACCTGTTGTGCCAATAGATACTTATGTTGACAAGTTCAGTCTAATATAAGTAAAGGTAAATTCCCCATTGAGGAATCATATCTTGTGTGTGAGTTTGGAAATTTCAGCAAGTACATCTTCTTGGGAAAAGTGCGCACCTCTCTTGGGCGCTAGTCTTCTAGGGTTTGTGAGCACCCTTTTGTGTGTTAGGTGTTTATGGTGGTGGAGGTCTTTCTCTTGAAGAATATAGCAAAGGATTGGCTGGGTTTTCTTCCCTTGTTGTGAAAGGTTTCCCAAAATACTTCTTGTGTACTTGTGCATGGTGTTTCTTCTTGTGATCTTGGTTGCTGCCCAAATTGTCTATGGTTTAAGTAAAATGCTAAAATTGAATGAACTTCATGCTTAAGTGTATCTTATTAAAAAAAATCAACATGGTATCAAAGCATAGGTCTTGAAGAATCCATTGGAAAAGCATCTACCAAGTCTCCTCTCATTTCTGCAGAACAGTACAAACCTCCTAGGGTTTCTAGAAAATCCGTACGACCCTCCTTTCTGGGGTGTTCTAGCCATTAATACTTGGACGTTGGGGATATTTTTTGCATAGAAGTGTACGACCTCCTTCAGTGCACCTCCAGAAACTCTTAAAGTGAAATTCCGAGAATTTTTTATTTTTGGCCCTAGGGTTTCTAGGGTTCCGCAAATTTCTGCGGATTTATGGTTTTAGGGTTTTTGCAACTCTTTGAAGAAGCCTTCAATATTATCTATGTTCTTTTGACCTTCAAGGCTTATTTTTGGAAATCATAAGCCCAACAAAACCTGAGGTTTCTAGCCTATCCTAGCCATTAGATTTTCTAGCCCAGTTGATAAGGGTTTTTGAAGAATCTAAAAGTATGATGAACAAAACTATGATGGAATATAAGCTTGATGGATCAAGCAACTTCAAGTTCGTGGAAGATAAGACTTCAAAGTAAGACTTATTGTGGGTGATACAAAAAGGTTTACCAGAGACAACTATCAATGAATGAAAAGAATATAACGTCAAGACAAGGAAGCCAGTCATCTACTCAAGCCCTTACATTGAAGGGCCAACCTCAAAATAATAAGATCACAAAAGGTGACACTGTGAATACCTTCCTCATAAATACCTCAGCTTGGTGCCATTAGAGAAATCATATCAGCATCCTCAGGTATGCACTTGTATATATTATTTGTATCATTGTCATGAAGGAAATTGCAGGAGGAAGGAACCTTTGCTGAAGACATGGATCCAGAGGGATCTCAGTGCATTCAGAGGAACAACACACTGGAAGTGAAGACTCTGGGTTTGATTGTTTTATTTATCATGCCTCTAACCTACATTTCTAAAGTTGCTACATTACAAATAGGTGTTGTAGCTATGACAACAATCCTTAAATTGTTTTGATTTTAGAGATATACTCATATTCTCCTTTAGGAGATATTCTTGTTTTGTTCCCTTTTGTTTGTTCTCTTGTTTCAGATAGGTTAACAAACAAAGGAAGATGATTATACTTCAAACTTCATAGGGAGTCAAAACTATTTGAGAAGAAGGAAAAACATAACCATCATTAAGGAAATCAATGCAATAATACATAATCATAATATTTCTGTGATTTTGTGGGCAGAAGCATGCATAACACAATATATGAGTCCTCACCATATTTTGAAAAACATAACTCTCGAAGAATCCTTCATTGGAGTGAAACCCAATATTGAACACTTCAGGATATTTGGGTGCCCAATGTATTTTTCATGTACCCAAAGAGAAAAGGTCCAAGTTAGACCCTTCAGGGAGATGGGATACATTTATGGGATAATAGTGAATCTTCGAAGACATATCAGATCTACATCCCTAGTCAGAGATAGATTGAGAATAGTAGAGATGTTTATTTTGAAGAAGATATAACCCTTCAAAGATCTAGAGAATCTCAGATCGAGTTGAAAGTGAGACAATAACTTCTCCCCCTTCAGCAGTTCAGAGGGAGATAGATATTACTCCAGTTGATCCAATTGCTCCAGTTGATATGCCCATAGATATTGTAGTAGGGAATAAATGCCCTGCCTAGGCTCGAAAAAACTATGCATGAGGCAGAGGAACATACAAGCCCCTCAAGGCACATCCCGAGAAAAAGAAATATATTTTTGAGCTATCCTTCAGTCAGGAGCCACTTCATTGATTATGAGCCTCCTTGTCTTGGAGAAGCAACAAGAGAACAGGTATGGAAAGATGTCATAACAAAAGAAAACTAGTATATATTAAATAATGATGTATAAGATATTGTTCAGAGACTAGAAGGGAAGTTCATAGTGAATTCCAAGTGGATCTATAAGATCAAGCATGCAACAGATGGAAGTGTCGAGAAATACAAAGAAAGATCTATAGCTAGAGGATTCTCAGAAACAGAGGGAGTTGTCTATGATGAGACTCTTGATCCAGTAAGCCCGATACACATCCATCCGTACTACCATCCATGAGTTGGAAACTATATCAAATGGATGTATTCTCGATGAGTTTGGGTTTCATCAAGAGTGTTTTTTATCCAAACCTATATTATCATAGTGTTGGTGATGAGAGCCTGATTTTGGTGACTTATTCAGAAAGCCTTGTTGTTGGATACAAGTAAGCTTTGACTTCTGATTTTGAGATGAAGGATCTGAGTATGATGCACTACTTCTTGGGACAAGTAGTATGACAGAGGACCGATGAGATTTTCCCGAGTCAAGGAAAATATACAGTGTGAATATTAAATAAGTTCAGTATGACAGAATGCAAATCCATGGCGATGGATTTGAAGAAAATGAATGAAGATGATTCAAATGAGTTTGATCCACAATTGATTGGATCACTGATGTATCTGGTTAAATACCTGACCTGATTCATGCTATGTAGTGAATGTACTTAGTCAATCCATGAGTCAACCAAGACAAACTCACTGGACACCTGCGAAACATGTATTGATATATCTACAAGGCACGATTAGATATGGCTGGAGATATGCCTCCAGTGAAGACTTGAGTTTGCAGGGATATGCAAAATGGACATAAAGTACAATGGAACCGGAAGAGAACATCTGGTTTTTGTTCTACTGTGAATTTTTCCATGGTTTCCTGGTGCAACAGAAAAAAAATCTTTATGGCCTTGAGTACCACAAAAGCAGAGTATATATCATTGAGTGTGCAAAGCAGTGCAACTTCATAAGCTTCTGGCAAATTTACTTGATCATGAGATGGATTCTATGATTATAACAAGAGATGTGTGAATTTCTTTGAGAACCATTTGTTTCATGATAGATCGAAACACGTTAAGATAAAATATCATTTTCAGAGACATGATGCAGAGGAAAGAAATACACATGCAGTACCTTCCTACACATGAGCAGATTGCAGACATCTTCACCAAACTGGCATGGTGAAGAATATATCTCTAGTTGAGAGGGAGTGTTGATGACTACAACTAAGACAAAGTTCGAGTACTTCTCTGTGAGGCTTGGCCTAATGGAGAATGCCTCCCTAGCTGAGAGGGAGTGTTGATGATTACAATTGTGTGAGACATCCTCCAGGATACAAACTGATTGATTCGACCTGAGAGAGAGCCCATGAGTTCGGTGTGTGGTTCCTATCTAAGACAGAGCTGGAACGTAGTGATGGCCTCCTCTTTACAGAGATTTGAGAAGAACTCCAGATGATTCTCCTGTGTAACGCAGTGAGAAAGGAGATTTGTTGAGTTGGACATGCCTATGGCTAAGCACAAGGTGAACATGTGAATTCCCATGAGTTGGGTGCATCGTTGTGAGACAGAGATGAAGATGATGTATTAGCCTCCTCTAAGCAGAGAGTTGAGATTATGAACTTTAGATGACTCTCATGTGTAATGCAGTGGGAAAGAAGATCTGTTGAGTGGACGTGTCCGTGGATGAGCACAGGTGAACATGATCCTATTGTCTGAGCACTAGTGAGTGTGGTTCTCCTATGAGACGCAGTGAGATAGATATATGGACATCCTTATGGATCTGCCCCTTGTGGCCGAGCACTAGTGAGTGTGGTTCTCCTGTGAGACACAGTGAGATAGAGATATGGACATACCTATGGATGTGCCCCTAGTGGCTGAGAATTAGTGGGTGTATGAGATCCCTTGCTATATTGTTCAAGAGTCAGACCTACCTGTAACCCTAATTGTAATGTAAAGGATATAGGTCGGCCCCACCTTAATGTAATTGATAATTAATGTAAAAGATAATTAATCTGGTTATTATTAATTATATTGTGAGTTAGAGAGGTCAGCCCTGTTGTGACAATAGACACTTCTATTGACCAGTTCAGTCTAATATAAGTAAAGGTAAATTCCCCATTGAGGAATCATATCTTGTGTGTGGGTTTAGAAATTTCAGCAAGTACATCTTCTTGGGAAAAGTGTGCACCTCTCTTGGGCGCTAGTCTTCTAGGGTTTGTGAGCACCCTTTTGTGTGCTAGGTGTTTATGGTGGTGGAGGTCTTTCTCTTGAAGAATGTAGCAAATGATTGGTTGGGTTTTCTTCCCTTGTTGAGAAGGGTTTCCCAGAATACTTGTGTACTTGTGCATGGTGTTTCTTCTTGTGATCTTGGTTTCTGTAAAAAATTGTCTATGGCTTAAGTAAAATGATAAAATGGAATGAACTTCATGCTTAAGCCTAACTTATTAAAAAAAATCAACACTGGGAGCATGGTTGCTCCCAATACTAGATGTACCCCTGAGGGGATTCCCCTAGGGGTAGGTGTAGACCCAAAAGGAAATGTGTTCCCAAGACTAGTCCTAGGGAAGAATCCCCCAGTATGGAAGGTATGGATAAAGGGATAGCCTCCCCATTGGGAAAAATCTGCCCCAAGGGATGTGCTAACCCATAGGAAATTAAACCCTTCTGACACATTACTTCCCCCAGACTAACTAGGGACAGTGCTGAAACCACGAGGAATAATCCCCCCAAAAGGAAAACCAACACTCGACGACATTGGGCCACTCATAGGAATGGAAAAGGTGGAAGGAATTCCACCGCTCATGCTGAAACCAAGGCTCAACCCCCTAATGGAAGAAGATCTAGGTGTGGGCATCAAAACTGATGGGATGGGCATAAGAATGTTGGGTATACTAGTGGACAAAAAATATGACATGGCTAGTATCCCAAAAGTAGAAAGACATGTAGAACTGGGCGTAGATGGTGTAGGTACAATGGAACTTAAGGATGGTAAAGTGGACATTGGTTGGATTCCCCCAATCCCACTTGCAGATGGTCTTGATGGCTCAGCCACACTAGAAGAAACACTCAAGCCCAACATGGTGTGAGGGTCACTAAACAAAGAAAAAGGTTCACTAAAACGTTTTGTTATCTAGACAAGTATGGGTGTGTATGAGTGCGTATGGATTAGTCAAAGGATGGTTAAATTTGGGTGGAGGACTTTCGTCAACCACTTCCACTTCAACCATCCCAGTCTCCTCAAACCAAAGATGGGACTCTTCAAATTCATAGTCACCTATCTTGCACTGCTTGAGAGGTGGTTGTGCCTCTGTGATTGGCTCTAGTCCTTGTAATCGATGGGACAAATGCAATGATTCAACCATGATGAAAATAAAATGTGATAATCAAAACAAAATTGAACCTAATGCTAACGTAGACTTGCAACCAAATATCATACCCTTAACAAATCTAGGACAACAACAAGCAAACAAATGGCTCAGGGGGCCTTCTGAAAACCAACCCTCTAGGGGAGATGAAGTTCCCACAAGATTGGCTAGTGAGGATATGTGGATCAGTTACGATGAAATACACAAAACATTCCATATTGGTGTAAGTACCCTTTATTAAGGCAGGAAACCTCCAGGGGGGACTGAGACCATGAAAAAACATCTTCCCCAAGTAATACATGCACGTCCCATCTGCAGTCACTTATATAGCTACCTATGAATGGTCACTAAGGATACCAACTCACAATCAATGACCGAGAGAATAGTCACAATTTTGACCACATGTAAGGATAGGGTAACTAAGCCCAAATATTTGAAGGCGTTATCTCACACAGAGGCATGGAACCAATGAAACCCCTATATATGTAGTAATAAAAGTTATGTCGCAAACACCAAAACAAGCAGAAATAGCTAATCTCCCTACTTACCCCGATGCAACCTCTTTCTTGACTCTTGTGTTAGAGGAGCTTCCTGACACACTGGTTGCAAAAATGGATTGTACACTCTTTAATGACTTCTAGGTTTTGTTTTGGTGGCCTTAGAGAGTTCACTCTCCAATCCTATTCCAAGGCCCTAAACCTTTCTAATGTTGGTTTTCTAACAAAGAAAAGAGTCTAGTTGATTTTAGCTTTATAAATATTTTCTTATGGTTGTTGTTTATGTCAAAGGGAATATGAATGAAACTTTTATGGTGTTCTCAACTCTTGAACTAACAAAAGAAATGCAAATATGTCAATGCAATTGTTCAATTCAATGAATTCTATCTACGAGAAGGAAAATAGATATTTTTCTTTGTAAACTTCACAATGTAATCTCTCAAACACCAAGAAACCATGAAAGACAAATAAGAACCAAACCTTTAATCAGATATCAAACCAAACACTTCAACAATGTTCTTTGTCTTTAATGCTTCAAAAGATTATATGCATGCAAATATTTTTGTTTATTTTTCCAAATATGATGCAAACAATTCCTTAATCTAACCAAGAACACAATTTGCAAATGGAAAACTAGCAAATGAGCAAGAAAAGGGCTATAGGAATTGGTAGTGATGCTGAAAAACACACTCCAATGTCTCTACAAGAATCTCAACACAAAACTCACTTATAAAGGTGGATTTAGTAATGAAAACCAATCACAAGAGGGTAAACAAACTGAATGAAATAAAAATGGGATACTACCAAACCTAACTTGATCCACTGGGTACACTTGCTCAATTCCAATGGATCACTTATACATCAAATGAGTGTACACAAGTAATCCAAGCAAGCCACACAAACATGCTTCAAACCAAAATTGAAGACAAAAGGTGTGACAAAAGGACTCGATCAAAGACAAGATCTAGAGATACATACCAATCACATATCCCTAATATTAGACAAATCTAGATCTGACCAAACAAATTTGGAAATTTTGCAATTTTCAAAGTTTACAGGGGGTGTGGCGGATCAGATGACCTATGACAAGCAAGTAGTCATTTGTCACTAGTAGTGCAACAAGCGACACCCTACAAATTTTTTTGAAAAAAGAGAGATTTGACTTAGATCTATCATATCTGATAGATCTAACATCTAAGGGATTACCAAGGAAGAAAAAAAACAAATCAAATCAAAGTATAATAGGAAAGGGATATTGAACTAGAGAATAATCAAAGATTCTTCCTTAGCGGAGTCGTCAATTCTATTGTGGAGAAAATTTCACAGGTGGATAGTAAGATCTCCCTAGGATATGGCTATTGATCTTAGAAAGACAGTGGGCTAGAATTCTATGGATTTCCTCTAGAAACAAGCAAATGGATTCAATTTTAAACTAAGAAATGGTGGAATGGAATACCTTTTTCCTAAAGGTAGTCCTTCGTATGTCCTGGCTATTGCAGTCTTGAAGTTCTAGCTTTAGCTCTTACAACCTGCTTTCTACACATAAGAGACAAAAAATACCATTATACTTCTCTTCCTAGTGTTAGAATCCTAGATCCAGCTTGAATCTAACCTAATCTATGAAAGAACAAATCAGATCTGAACATTCATGCATGAAATACACACATTTATAGGGGAAAACCAATGATCTACTAATTCAAATGAGTCAAGTACATCAATATCATCACCTCTTGGTGTGGATGCACTCCTCCTTGCCCCTTGCTGCTTACTCCTTGTTCCTCCTCAACTCGTCAACCAAGCTAGGAAACCTAATTGCAATTGATGTAGATGGAGAAGCACCTCTGAATTTTAGCAGCATGTATCTATGAATGATTCTTCCTTCACATGCTCAAGATTAGTCTTCTTTATATAAATTCTTGGAAGAGGCTTGGGAGAACTTCTAGATATTTTAGAGACCAATGGACACTTGAATGATGTGAGTTCCAAGGCTCATGCCATGAAGAACCAACTCATCCCTCACTTGCCTCTTCAGAACTCCATGAATACATAATATTACAAAGGGCGTCTCTTGTTGTGAACTGATGACAAGCAACATGTCTCTGGTTGTCCCATATATGACCAACGACACCCCTAAAAAATTGTTTGAATCTTGAGCTAGGGATGTGTCTTGGATTATAGCTTTTGTTGTGTTCCTCTCTAACTAGGGTGGAAATTAAGGCTATAACAAGCACATGAAACCAAAGTTAATTGTAGTCAACCAAATTCAACCATTTGATCCATAATCGAGGGACGTATAGCCCACTCACTTCACCAACATGGATACTTTGTGGAATTAAAATCTTGGTCTCTATTCTTATTCTTGTGAAAAGATCTATGTCTTCAGAATTGCTTGTTCTTGGATGTAACCTACATGAAAGCAACTAACTAACAATTCCAATAATCATAATCAAGACTTAAAATTCAATATCCTTAATAGGTTTCTAAGAATGTTCAATTATTTATGTTATGAATTGGGTCTCCTAAAGATATTGATGCGGGAACACATGAATTGGCTCTTTCACGCTTCCAATGCTTTGTGTTTAAGTACTAGCTAAGCGACACACTCCAACTCTATATGCACATAATTTATGTACTCACTATACTCAGTTGAATAGGTTGCACTCTGGCATCTATCTTATCATTCCCAAGACTCAAGTTCTCAACAATCTAGTGAAGGATTAGGTATGTATATTGTTCAAGTAGACAACAAGAATACAATGTGCACTCTCATAAAAAACAATGCTTATCTCAATGATCTATTAACTCAATACAAGTAGTGGGAATTTGAATATACATTTTCTTCTAAATTATAGTGACCAAATACGGACACTTTTCTTCTTTTACAATACTCCACTAGTAGATAGATTACTCTCTCTTAAATTTTTGTAAACAGAATAATTCATTTCTATAAACACTAAATAGAATGGCCTTATTGCCACTTAGTTTTCAGTTGATGTTTATTGTAATGTATACCACCAATAGTACACAATTAATTCAAACTTGATTAACTACATTGTTGCAGCAGTAGAGAAGTCACTTCATACAACAAATTAACTAGCTTGTTCTATTGTTAATCAAGGATATAACCACCCTCTTTTTTGTAATTGCAATGAATACGAAAGCACACTGAATATTCAAATGAAGGATATCCTCCACAACTATCACTCTTACATTAAGAATTCAAGGCATTGAGAATGGGAAAATGTTGATGCTTGGAATGCTTTCAACCTTAGTGATTGTCATGTAAAAGTAATCCAAGAAACAACTTAGATATAGATATTAATGTTTATCTCCAACACTTTTTTTTTTTTGTAAGTTAGAAGTATTATATATAAAAGGCCTTCCAAAACCAAAGTAGAGGTTCAAAATACAGAAATAACCGTACTGTAATTACTGGACTGCCCCAACAGAGGGGAAACCAGTCCATCCAGTAGGGGAGGCAAGCATAAGTGGTGTAATAATCTAAGAAAAATAGTCTCAAACTGACTGGTCACCAGCTAAAAAGAAGAGAAGCTAATAAAACTTAAAGTGCCACTATGGACCTAGACATTTGGCGAATAACCTGGCCAGGTGGTGTGGATGGCCTCGGACCAAGGTTCCTCCTCGACATACGTCGCTTGGTTTTCCCACTGCATTCCAGCTGCCACACTGCTCTCGGATCTGTCGGCACCTGGCGAAGTATCCTGCAGCGGTCGTCGTGCTGTGTCCACCTCCATGGCCATGTCCTCGTGCTTGGCCTACTCTAGCCTAGTCCCTGCGGATCGCTGCACCTGGGTGTTTCCTTCACTGGTAGTTGCGCAAGGTTCCTCTGTTGTAGCCGCACCTACCGGGTCCGAGGGAAAGCCTCTTGAAGGGAGGAAAGGAGCTGAAGAAGGACCGCGACCTTTCCATCCATGGCTTGCAGACGGAATTGAAGGTCCTCCACCCCCTGACGGAGTTCAAAGACCAAACCGAAGAGGATAGCTAGGCTTTCTCTCAGCTGCGTGTCAAAGAAAGAGTCTGAGGACTGGTTCTCGAAGTTTCGAGGCTTACGAGGAGGAGGTGGCTCTCCCACGGTTTTCCTTAAAGAATCAAGAACTGGTATAGGGGGAGGCTCAATCGTTGGAGGGGCAAGAAGGGGACGCGAGGAGGAACACGACAGCCTAGGGATGATAGCTAGACAATCAAACTACGAAACGGGTGGAGCGGGAGAGGGAGGAAGAAATGGCTCGGGATGGAGGGAAGGGGAGGAGCAAATGGAGGGTGAGTCAGGGGGCGAGATAGAAGGCCGGTGAGGTTTCCATGGAGAGCCTCTTCGCGGCCTCCCCCTTGGGCGCGACATGAGGTTCGTCTTGTGACAGCCAAAAGTGACCAGGTGCAACAGGCAGAGGTAGAGTGCCTGGAGTCGAATAGGGACTACAAAAAGCATGAAGGTTCGAGAAAGATCAGGCCATGGCAGCAGAGGGGGGAGCCATTCGGAGCACGAGTGGAGACGAGGGGCAGACACAAGCAACCAAGCCATGAAATGAAGCGTGAAGGGAGAGGGAGGCTGCATAAATGAGCTGCTACGACGTCGTAAGAGAAATTTAATGCAGGAGTGGGGTGGCGGGCGATGGCACGAGCCCGTCACATGGCTCCATGCCCTGTTGGCCGATCCCTGCCTCCGCTTCATGCCAAGTGTTCCGCACTAGCACCCCATCCGAGGGATTTATCTCCAACACTTAATGATCATGTGGCAAAGCAAAATCCAACCAAAGCATTTGTTTTTAGAAATGTCACCTTAAAAGTAATCCAAAAAACAACTTAGATATAGATATTAATGTTTATCTCCAACACTTAATGATCATGTGGCAAAGCAAAATCCAACCAAAGCATTTGTTTTTAGAAATGTCACCTTAACTATAAAGAATGCACATGATTGGAGGTAAGAAAGATGCGGTTGATTTATTTATTGTTTAAATTCATTTTCCTTTGTTGTCTATAGCTAAAAAACTCTATAGCTAAAAAACCCAACAAACAAGAAAGGGAGAGGAGTTACGAGCAACTAGCACACTCAACCAACTCGTACGATTGTGTATGGCATGTTAGTGAGTGGAATTTATGGTTGTATAGCTTGTAGTTGTTGCAAGTTTAATTTATCTAGGAGGGATTCTTGAGGTTTGTTGGGTTGTATAATGGCCCTGAGTGAGCTACATGTAGCCAGTTTAAGATCCACAACTCTACAGGAAACTCATGGAATCCATGACAATTCACAGTGGCATTTTCCCCCACTTCTAAAAATTAAATTCTCAAGAGGAACCAATTCATAAACTTCCTAACTTACTACAACAACTTTGGAATGGAACCCATCAATCTTTAGGACTAGATGGGCATCTAATGGTGGAATTTTACTAGTTGTTGGCACCTCTAATGAACAAGAAAACCCAGAGTATGTAGAAATTTATAACTCTAATTATAGATGCCCCTTCCATCCAGTCTAATTGTCTATTAGCATCCATTAATAATAATACAAAGAGACACTTATCAATGTAGTAATCAAATTAGCACAATAAACCAAACATACACAAAGAAAGCATTGTGTATGAGACATTGTTTACCCTAGAAATCCAAATGGGAAAACCAAAATTCAATGGTTGCTCAATCTATTTCAACAATCTTTTATTACAATGCAATCCATGGCTCTATGGCCACATAACACCATCTCCTTTGCCTTCTCTCCTCCTGGCCCAAAAAAATACCTTTTGAGTGAAAGTACAAAAATAAATGGGAAGACCAATAGGCTTGACCTTTCATTTCCCATTCCTTGGACTTTTCTCTCCTTTTTTTTTCATTTATTTCTCATTTTTTCTCTCTTTCGTCTCATTTAATTTTACATTTGCGTTGTCTTTAATAGTTTATATAACCTTCATTAATCACAAAATTATTTTACATTTGCGTTGTTTTTAATAGTGTATATAACCTTCATTAATCACTAAATTAGCTTGCACGTACTAAGTCTTACAATCATTCATTTGTTTGGATCCATTTCAATCACACCTCACCATTGAGAGGATTTTTAGTCTTCAAAATCTTAGAAGAAACCAATCTAGATCAATGTGCCTTCTATATGATTCTATGGAACATGTCTCTAGCTTTGGCTCTTGGTTATATCTCTAACTCTGGCTCTGGCTCTATCTCATGGCTCTGACTATTGGCTTGGGCTCTAGTTGTGGCTTTATCTTTGGATTTAGCTCTGGCTATGGTTCTTAGCTCACTTGTTTTGGTATAGAAGTATGCTCATTGAATCTTAGCTCTCATCTCTCTTAGACTTGGAGACAGTCCATCTTGATAGTCAATGAAGCCAAGTCAAATTCTAGTTTTCTTGTTTAGTGTGATTCCAACAAGCTATTCTATTCATCAACTTCAGCATTTGCAAGCAAGTTATATTCTGGACACTGGGATCAAACTTAAAAATTCGTATATCATTTTCAGTTCGTAGTTCCCCGAATCTTTCCGAAGAATCTCATACACCACCATTTTATATACATTTCTGTTTAGCTAACCTATGTGCTCTATAATAACCAACCCAACCCAAAATGCTTAAAATAGCGTTTAAGACTATCAAATCTCATTTGCCCATACCTGCTAACTCTATTGCTGCCCTAGCCAAAGCCCATTGCAAATTGAATGCAATTTTTGCTTTATGCTAATCTGGCAAAGCAAAACTTTTTGATTTCTGAAAAATATCTGTTGCTGGATTCGAGTTTTTAACATTCTGGCTAGACTCAAAAACCTCATTGACACTTAAATATCATTGCTGGATTTCTAAGACTACATTTTTAACAGGGTGAGTTTGCAACTTCTGAATTCAGAGAGAAACGAGGCTGGGAAAAGACATCGAAAGAGAAGAAAATAAATCAAGAAAGGGAAAGAGGTGTGGGCGTGGGCGTTTTTGTTAACACTTAGTCCACATCCATGATGATTCTCATAGAATCTTGGCCACGTTTATCTTAGGAACCAGACATGAAAGGTTCTTATGGGTTTGAAAATAAGAGAGAATCTGAATGACAGATAATAGCTTTTGTAAGCAAATGGCAACAACCTCTTTTGCTTGAACCAATCACAGAAACAATTGTCATAAATTTATGCAACTGTACCCACAAACATTTGCTACTATAGATCAATCTAAACACCACATTTCAACACTAACATGACAGTAATCTCAGATAATTGCAAAGAAATGTTTCGATACTTCCCCACATAGTGGCTGATATGGGAGTGATAAAGCTTCGCAGCCCCAAGGGACACAGGTTTCGCACGTCTTAACCAATTGTGCTATCCCATGGAACCTCCTATTATAGAACATGTGGAGAAGATAACTACAGTCATACATATTTGTCAACACACCAATATGTAGTATCAACAACCTTTGTATTAAGTCTGGAAAGTAGATAAAGTTACAATAAATGTATTCATCAATTCCTCTGTTTCTCATAATCCAACTTAAAGTGATATTTATAGGGAATGCAATATTGAAAGGAGCACATTGATGTCAGTGCTTGATCCTATAATCCCTGAGATCTGTCACATCCACTAATAAAAGATAGATCCTAAAACAAGGGATATGATACTATGTATCCCTTAAAATTTGAGCCACGTCTTAACTTATAGTTGCTAGAATTGACTTGAAGGTAAACAATCACCTATGGATGAGTAATGGATGTTGAACCATCTCCTGAGAATCGTGCACAATCTCCAAGTGGCAGATTTGTATTTGAGACTGCGCTGATATGAAAACCATCAATTAATTACAGGATCTACACATCAATTACAGGGATCCACGATTCTTGTAACATTTGATTAGTAAAATGAATTTCAACCCTATTTTTTTTTTATAAAAAATTAGGAATGAATGGAGACAACCCAATACCTTAAGATGCTCCTTGAGAGGTATATCTTGTAGAAATAATGATCAATGTGAGAAAAAGAGGTAGTAATGACGTGGAAAAGGGAGGAATAGGAAGTCAAAATGGCATAACTAATAGTGAAGATAGTGTCAAAGAAAAAGAGGTAGTAATGACGTGGAAAAGGGAGGAATAGGAAGTCAAAATGGCATAACTAACAGTGAAGATAGTGTCAAAACAAATACCCAACATCTCCCCCACATAGAAGGTGTTGCACGTCCTCATGAAACTATATTGTATATATGCAAGTGACCTCAATATAACACTGTTCCCCAAAATTAACCAAAATTTGAACAAAACTGTACCCAAGTCTGAAGCTACTTCATGTGTTTTCTACTGCATTGATGAGGATGTCTAAATTGGATATTGATGTTGTATTATTCCCCCCTTTTTTGTTGCATCATTACCTTAATTTTTAACCTTCAACTTTGCATCTTGATTTGTTGATTTTTCTTGTACCATTTTCTAGCCTACTTCTTCAATAATCTATTCTCAAACTCCAATTGTTCATTCTCCCTCTGAAGTCTAGCACTCTGGTTCTTAAGTGACTCATTTTCATTTTTAATGTAGTGATCCAAGAACTCTAATTATTTGATATCTTCCTTCAAACTTTTAATTTTATTATTCTTCTTGTGTAGTTTCGAAGAAGCAAGAGAACATGTAGGAATTGGATTCACTTCTTCTTTCACTTGTTGTGGGAACACCATCTCACATTCATCATACTCTTGCTTGTTGATTTTTGTTTCTAAACACAAGGGAGAGTACATAGTGGAAAATATAGTTTGTGGCCTTTTAGGTATATTTCCAAAAACTGTATCTTCCTCCCTCTGATAACTTGGCTTCACTCCTGATAATGCTTGCTTTGCCATACTTAGAGTGAATATGTGCCTAACATGTAGGGTTTTGTTAGCGCTTTACCCCTTTTTCTTCTTTGACAGTTTTGTTCTTGATTTCTTTGTTTGTAAATTCAAATCCTCGGCTCTGTGAGAACCAAAATATTCACTACCAGTGTCTTGAACATTTGCAATAGACCCTTCTTGGAACCCATTCTAAACTAGATCCTGTAAGAAATGTGAAAGTGTTAAAAATGGACATTGCTGGAACTTATGTTGAATAAGGCTGAGTCCTGGTCTCTTATAATGTGAAAATAATTGAAATCTGGAACATTCTGCAAATATTTGACCTCTACTTATTCTGGAAAAAATCTAAAAATCTAGAACCAATTACAAGATCTCGCAGATCTTGTGATAATTGTTTAAAATTCTGGAAATGATGTTGTTGGAAATTGAAAGAACAAACTTCGAACTTTGCTGGGCAGAGATATAGTTTTCAAACAAAATTCAGGTATAACTACGCCAGACATGTAGTTTTCACAGCTAGACATTATTTTATATATATATATATATATATATATATATATAAAAAAGTGGAAAACCCCCTTGCTCACAACCTCCATTTCTGACTATTGAATAAATTTTGAACAAACTCTTCCCTGGTAAACCTCCATTTCTGACTATTGAATAAATTTTGAACAAACTCTTCCCTGGTAATAGGCCTCCAGTATAACTTCAATTTGTGACCATTTACCATATCAATGGTTTTTATTTTCACATAATCATTGTAAAAAACAAAGTTTCAATAGGAGAAAAAATATTTTCCATTTAATTTTGATGATTTTTTTTAAATGACTTAATTAATTTTGAGAAAAAAAATCTTTTTTAAATATTTTCTTAGGTAATGTTTTCTAAAGTTTAATAGCAAATTGAATCTATTGACCAAGATATGATAGAAACTTTCTACAACTTAGAACTTTCTAGGGATTAGATAATGTAACCTAAACTTGATTTTGAGAAATTTAGCTAAACAAAAATATACTTTTTATTTATGCTTATTATTAAGTTAATTGTTTTATTTATTAAGTTAAATATTTCTTTATTTAATATTTGTTGATGATCTAAATATAAACTTCACTTATTAAATATCATTTTATATTCATGATTTTTCTTTAACTTAAAGGATAATAATTTTTTTTTTTTTTTTTAAATAAAAAGATTGCATTACCTTACGTTATCAAAAAAGCGATATGTGTCTGAAACTACATCGAAACTCGCCACCTGTTTTGCCACATGCATGGAAACTAGAACATGTGGTCGACATTGTTTAAGGATCAGCTGGTGAACTAGAGTTTGTTTTCAACAAACAAAAACATTTCAACTAAAACCAAAAATCTAACAGTAAAGAAACTAGACGTGAGGCGAACCCGGGCATCCATCATGGTGTACTGTGAAGGTGACTGGATGACAACATGTTGGGCAACGACTCTTCTCAGGATCGCTTGATAGGGAGTCAAACATAATATCTAAGAACTTGATGAGGACGTGGTGGTTATGCAACTGCTCGACCAAGTCTTTTCTCATCTCGAAAATCAACACCAAATGGTCTTCCATGAGCCTGCAGGAGCTGGGTAAGTCGTGGCAGCCCAAATTCAGGTGAGCTTGCACGCTTGTGTGTATCTCTTGATGGGTTTCTTCCTTGCTCCAACAATCACCTCACTTTATCCCTGGGTCTTCATCATTGGGGTCTGCGTAATTCTTGTAGTTATCTTGCCTCAGTGGAGGGAATTCCTCCTCTACCATACAACCTCCCATGGTCATCTTGAGAGAATTTAAAGGGATACTGGTATCTATTCATGTCGGCTTCTCCATGGTGTTCTCTTCCCAATTAGGAGGAATCTCCTCCTCCACTATGCATCCGCCATAGTTTAGCTCTGGGTTAGATGAGTGAAACTCAGTTTGGGCATCTTCATACCAGTTTTGGATAGAGTTAGGAGAGCGAGCATAGCTACTTCCTAGATTATGAAAGAGAGAGGGAGGTCTTGTGTGTCGATGCATGCCTACTTGACTGTAGTAGGCCGGCCCACGCTTGGATTTTCCTCTCTCACGAGGCATGGTGAAGTTGAGCTCATGGGGGGAAGAATTAATACAGGAAATACAGAAAATTTTGGTCCTAGACAGAAGGAAAGTAACAAAGGCTCGGAGTGCTCGAAGCGTAAGAGCAGGGGGAGAATGAAAAACTGAGGACAAACTCTAGAGATAAGAGCCACATCAAGGAATCACCTGCCTGATGATGAGGGAAGTGACGCTTTGGGGAGCACATGAATGTCAAGGTGATGTTGCCTTGTTGTATCGTACCAGTACTGGACGACCAAGCTTGGATCACCATTAAACATGCCAAACTGTCCCAACGCACCAAGCTTCTGGCTGGAGTGAATGTTATGCATTATGAATGGACAGAGGAGGAGGTTGGCGGCGAGGGGATTTAACTGCAATCATCGCTAATGTTCCATGTAACATGTGCTCGTTAGGTGTCACCACATCCGGGGGAAAGGACAATAAAAATATTGGAATGCCAATAATCTTTCTTTTATCTAACTCCATCTGGTTGATATGGAAATGATTACTTGGAACTACAAAATCTAGGGTTTCACATGGCAACAAAGGTAAGTTGAGTGATTCATATGAGTTTCTCAAGATCTATACAACTTAGGTGCTCACAAATTTGGTAGTTATGGCTTGGCACCTCCCAGATGCTTCTATGAGTATAAAATAATGTATGAGGGTGAGGGTGAGGGTGGGTGTGGGGGGTAATATTAGAGAAAACATAGAGGGTGGCGGTGGGGGGTAATATTAAAGAAAACATACAAGTCTCCTCACATAGCACCCAAAACAAAGTATTTGAGGCGGAGGCGGAAGGGGAGAAGCATACATCTGATCTCGAGGGTGGAGGTGGGGGGTAATTTTAAAGAAAACATATATATGTTTTCTCTAATATTACCCCTCACCCCCACCCTAGTATATGGGGGTGGAGGTGGGGGGTAATAATAGAGAAAATATATATATGTTTTCTCTAATATTACCTCCACCCTCACCCTCATATATGAGAGCATATGAGGTATGAGTATAAAATACATTATGGTCAACTGTTGTGGTCAACCGTGGTATAAAAAAACTATACTAAATAATGCTAGGCTACAATATGAAACCAAAAGCATCCATCATTAGCCTGCAAGCTTGGAAGCTTGGTTTCTAGACATCAAAGTGGTGTATGTCGCACATCTATAAATCCTTCATGTATATATCCTACGAAACTCAATACAAGTTGTAATAAAAAATCATTCTTTGATCCATTGTAATGTGTTTTTGATTAATTCCATTTGTTGTTGTAATTTAATTGCTGAAATAAATTTATTATAAGACAATGTGTTTTTGATTAATTCCATTTGTTGTCATAATTTAATTGTTAAAATGAATTTATTATAAGGTTTGAGACATTCAACAAGCATTAATATGGAATGGAATTCATAAAAGTAAAAGTAAGAGTCACAAACAATTCCAATACTTCATTTACTTATATGCATCCATGTCTGCATCCAAGTAAGTGTTTTGAAATTCCATCCATTTGAGAGAAAATATAATACCTCACTTTCAAACATCCATGTCTGCATCCAAGTAAGTGTTTTGAAATTCCATCCATTTGAGAGAAAACATAATACCTCACTTTCAAACAAAATACCTTGCCTGTAATGAAAGTCAACTATATTCATTTTATTTAATAAATAATATGGTTTGGTGATTTTCATCTTAATTTCAAAGGATTATTTAATAATTTAATAAATGATATGGTTAGGTGATTATCATCTTAATTTGAAAGGATTATTATCAATAGTTTTAAATCTTTACTTATATATTATTTATTTAATTTATTTTTATCATATACATTTTTTTATAAAAATAATTCTAATAATAACAGCATGACCATTATTTTTTAAAGTTGTATTTTCAATTATGCCTCTTCTCCATAATCCACAGCAACTTAGCTTCTTTATTGAAATCAGGAAGACGAAGATGATATCCTCTTAGAATGCAATAACAGAGTCAATATGTGGGGCTAAATAGCAAATTTCATATTATTAAATTGTTCTCGCCTTTAAGATGTTTTGTTATCAACACATTATCCAATTTGATTTGTAGTTTTAGTTGTCTGTTGTTTGGTCCTCCCAGGCAGAGTATCCACAGTCTTATGTTTTTGAAATACAATCACTGTATTTATAAAATGATTGGTCTTTTTCATATATATATATATATATATATATATATTTTCAGGATTTCAGAAACATAAATTTGGTTAAATTGTAATTTTTTATTTTTTAAATTGGATTTTTAGTGTATAAATAAATTCATGTTGAAAAATTTTAGAGCACTTAAATTATATAAATTGAACTATTCAAATCTGTAGATTCAACAATATCTCATCAAATTTCTAACAAAATTAAACAAATAATATCTAAAAAAACAAAATCGAAAATGTTTAAAATGAATTAGATTTCCAAAATAAAAACAAAAACACAATGTTAAATTTAATTATTTAAGTTTATTAATTATGTTGGTTGATGTAGATACTTCTCATTTTTTCAATAGAGGTTGATAGGTAGAATTCGTATATCACCAAATACCCTGACAACTGTACACAATGGAGATGTTTTCGATCGTAGTCATCATTAGATTCAGAAATATTCAGAAATACCCTGACATCTATCAGTAGATATATCCTAGCCATTGGATTTTTTAATTCAAAAACTAATAAAATAAATGTTAAGGGCGGTTGTTGAATTTTTCCAGGTGGCGGAAGTTGTTGATGATCCAACGAACGAATTCTTTAAGGCGGTGGCAGTGGTGATTCGTTTGTTCTATTCAAGAATCATATGGAAGGGGTCAGATTTCCAAAAGTAAAAGCAAAAGCATGAAGTTAAATTTAATTATTTATTTATTTTTAATTACGTTAATAGGTGCAAATAGTTCTTATATTTTCAATCAAATACCCTGACATCACATCTATCAGTAACTATATGCTTGCCATTTTATCAAAAACTAATAAAATAAATGTTAATGGCGGTTGTTGAATTCTGTAAGGTGCTACGAGAGCCTCCCATCACACGCTTTCTAAAAAGAAATTCAGATTAATATCGAGCTCGAGCTCAGATTTTCCGTTATCGAGCTCGAGCTCAGATTAATATGAATAGTTATATTTTTAATAATTTTCTTCCATATTTAAGTTATATTTGAAGTCCCCAGATGGGGTGCCATGCAGCTCAGATGGTGCTACGCACACAACATGCATCCCAAGCTATTTATGAGGCCTGCTGCTACCTTAGTCTTCATTTTTTGGATTGAGGACATAATTTATCGCACTTCTAGGCGGGTTGGACAGTTCCCTCGCACAGGTTTAATGGAGCTCTCAGTACGCCATGGCGGAGGGGTGACGATGGGTACGAGAGGCATGTGCAAGGTCGCTTCAGCTTCCCCGACACTCCTCCATTTCTTCCAGGTTGGCTGTGGCTCGTTTCTTTCAACTTTGTTTTCAAATTTGTGTTTTGCTCCGCTCAGTCTTCCAGCTCTGCGCGTTCTTCTTCTAAGTTCCCTCTGGCTTTCCTTCTCTGCCATGCCCTGCGAGCGTGGGAAGCCCAAGAGGGGTCCCTCTTGGTATTGCTATGCAGCCAGGTGGAGACGCCTTCGCAAGATAACACATGCTTCTTTGACCGCTTTGATTCGAGGGAATAAGGAGCCGCAGTCGCCTCCTATGGCCTATGTGGAGGAAAAAATTCCAGCGGAACCAATTACGGTTCTGCCATACTCCCTCTACACAGTTCCAGACCACTATGACCGACCCAACACCAATCTTCCTGCAACTGCTACATCGACAGCCTTGGAGGGGTCGACTTGTATAGTCCAAGAAGAAATTCCCTGGGAAGACCGCCCGGTTCAACCTCTATCGCTTACCTCATACATGGCATGAGAGTCACACACCTTGCTTCCTGGCGCCAGAACACTTGGAGCTCATCTTTGAGATGCGGAGGGACATGGAGGAGCAGCCCCACAGACACTCTCCTCATCAACATACTTGACATGTTGTTCGACGCCTTCTCGTGCACACAAAGTCAGCAGAGATGCCCAACTTGTGTGCAACCTTACATCTTCACTCTTCACGGAGACACTCAGGATGACAGTGTTTAATAGCTCTTTTAATGTTTAAAGTTTATAGGCTCTATGCATTTCCTTTGCAAAACACATGGATTTTTTGTACTACTGTTCAACTTCCCTGTTTTGTGCTCTGTCCAGGTTTTATGTTCAGTCTTCTGGTTGCATGTCTAGATGGCTCTGTCACAATACTCTATTACCATCTGCTTTAGTTTCCAATTGTTTGGCGGAACATGTGGTGGTTTTTTTTTTGCTACCAAAACAAAAGAGTGCCACCTGTTTCGGTTTCCACTAGTTTGACGAAACAAGTAGTAAACCCAAAAACTTAAGTTGATATGTACCATGAACAATATTTTTTTAAGAATTAAACACTTTTTTATTAAAAAAAAAAAAAAAAAATTATATTTGAAAAATTTCATGAAAAAACAAACAATTATATTTTAATGATTTTTTTTTTCATATTCAAATCAATTTGGAAGATGTAATTGTCATAACTAATAGTTATCTCTTTTTATACATTTGTTTTTAATTTAGTTATAATGGAATGAATTTTCCAAGATATATGATCATATTGCAAAATGATTATTTTCTCTATTTTTTCAACTATCGAGTTTTATACATTAAATGCGTACTACTTTGTTTAACAAACTACATGTTAGACTATAGATAGAGTTTTATACATTAAATGCGTACTACTTTGTTTAACAAACTACATGTTAGACTATAGATAATTGTAAATGCAATTTGTTTCACATTACATTTTTTTTTATATATGTGGATTTTTATAAGAGTAACATCAT
>ML783327.1:646467-657860 GCA_009831015.1 Picea engelmannii | reverse complement strand
AAATACCCAACATCTCCCCCACATAGAAGGTGTTGCACGTCCTCATGAAACTATATTGTATATATGCAAGTGACCTCAATATAACACTGTTCCCCAAAATTAACCAAAATTTGAACAAAACTGTACCCAAGTCTGAAGCTACTTCATGTGTTTTCTACTGCATTGATGAGGATGTCTAAATTGGATATTGATGTTGTATTATTCCCCCCTTTTTTGTTGCATCATTACCTTAATTTTTAACCTTCAACTTTGCATCTTGATTTGTTGATTTTTCTTGTACCATTTTCTAGCCTACTTCTTCAATAATCTATTCTCAAACTCCAATTGTTCATTCTCCCTCTGAAGTCTAGCACTCTGGTTCTTAAGTGACTCATTTTCATTTTTAATGTAGTGATCCAAGAACTCTAATTATTTGATATCTTCCTTCAAACTTTTAATTTTATTATTCTTCTTGTGTAGTTTCGAAGAAGCAAGAGAACATGTAGGAATTGGATTCACTTCTTCTTTCACTTGTTGTGGGAACACCATCTCACATTCATCATACTCTTGCTTGTTGATTTTTGTTTCTAAACACAAGGGAGAGTACATAGTGGAAAATATAGTTTGTGGCCTTTTAGGTATATTTCCAAAAACTGTATCTTCCTCCCTCTGATAACTTGGCTTCACTCCTGATAATGCTTGCTTTGCCATACTTAGAGTGAATATGTGCCTAACATGTAGGGTTTTGTTAGCGCTTTACCCCTTTTTCTTCTTTGACAGTTTTGTTCTTGATTTCTTTGTTTGTAAATTCAAATCCTCGGCTCTGTGAGAACCAAAATATTCACTACCAGTGTCTTGAACATTTGCAATAGACCCTTCTTGGAACCCATTCTAAACTAGATCCTGTAAGAAATGTGAAAGTGTTAAAAATGGACATTGCTGGAACTTATGTTGAATAAGGCTGAGTCCTGGTCTCTTATAATGTGAAAATAATTGAAATCTGGAACATTCTGCAAATATTTGACCTCTACTTATTCTGGAAAAAATCTAAAAATCTAGAACCAATTACAAGATCTCGCAGATCTTGTGATAATTGTTTAAAATTCTGGAAATGATGTTGTTGGAAATTGAAAGAACAAACTTCGAACTTTGCTGGGCAGAGATATAGTTTTCAAACAAAATTCAGGTATAACTACGCCAGACATGTAGTTTTCACAGCTAGACATTATTTTATATATATATATATATATATATATATATATAAAAAAGTGGAAAACCCCCTTGCTCACAACCTCCATTTCTGACTATTGAATAAATTTTGAACAAACTCTTCCCTGGTAAACCTCCATTTCTGACTATTGAATAAATTTTGAACAAACTCTTCCCTGGTAATAGGCCTCCAGTATAACTTCAATTTGTGACCATTTACCATATCAATGGTTTTTATTTTCACATAATCATTGTAAAAAACAAAGTTTCAATAGGAGAAAAAATATTTTCCATTTAATTTTGATGATTTTTTTTAAATGACTTAATTAATTTTGAGAAAAAAAATCTTTTTTAAATATTTTCTTAGGTAATGTTTTCTAAAGTTTAATAGCAAATTGAATCTATTGACCAAGATATGATAGAAACTTTCTACAACTTAGAACTTTCTAGGGATTAGATAATGTAACCTAAACTTGATTTTGAGAAATTTAGCTAAACAAAAATATACTTTTTATTTATGCTTATTATTAAGTTAATTGTTTTATTTATTAAGTTAAATATTTCTTTATTTAATATTTGTTGATGATCTAAATATAAACTTCACTTATTAAATATCATTTTATATTCATGATTTTTCTTTAACTTAAAGGATAATAATTTTTTTTTTTTTTTTTAAATAAAAAGATTGCATTACCTTACGTTATCAAAAAAGCGATATGTGTCTGAAACTACATCGAAACTCGCCACCTGTTTTGCCACATGCATGGAAACTAGAACATGTGGTCGACATTGTTTAAGGATCAGCTGGTGAACTAGAGTTTGTTTTCAACAAACAAAAACATTTCAACTAAAACCAAAAATCTAACAGTAAAGAAACTAGACGTGAGGCGAACCCGGGCATCCATCATGGTGTACTGTGAAGGTGACTGGATGACAACATGTTGGGCAACGACTCTTCTCAGGATCGCTTGATAGGGAGTCAAACATAATATCTAAGAACTTGATGAGGACGTGGTGGTTATGCAACTGCTCGACCAAGTCTTTTCTCATCTCGAAAATCAACACCAAATGGTCTTCCATGAGCCTGCAGGAGCTGGGTAAGTCGTGGCAGCCCAAATTCAGGTGAGCTTGCACGCTTGTGTGTATCTCTTGATGGGTTTCTTCCTTGCTCCAACAATCACCTCACTTTATCCCTGGGTCTTCATCATTGGGGTCTGCGTAATTCTTGTAGTTATCTTGCCTCAGTGGAGGGAATTCCTCCTCTACCATACAACCTCCCATGGTCATCTTGAGAGAATTTAAAGGGATACTGGTATCTATTCATGTCGGCTTCTCCATGGTGTTCTCTTCCCAATTAGGAGGAATCTCCTCCTCCACTATGCATCCGCCATAGTTTAGCTCTGGGTTAGATGAGTGAAACTCAGTTTGGGCATCTTCATACCAGTTTTGGATAGAGTTAGGAGAGCGAGCATAGCTACTTCCTAGATTATGAAAGAGAGAGGGAGGTCTTGTGTGTCGATGCATGCCTACTTGACTGTAGTAGGCCGGCCCACGCTTGGATTTTCCTCTCTCACGAGGCATGGTGAAGTTGAGCTCATGGGGGGAAGAATTAATACAGGAAATACAGAAAATTTTGGTCCTAGACAGAAGGAAAGTAACAAAGGCTCGGAGTGCTCGAAGCGTAAGAGCAGGGGGAGAATGAAAAACTGAGGACAAACTCTAGAGATAAGAGCCACATCAAGGAATCACCTGCCTGATGATGAGGGAAGTGACGCTTTGGGGAGCACATGAATGTCAAGGTGATGTTGCCTTGTTGTATCGTACCAGTACTGGACGACCAAGCTTGGATCACCATTAAACATGCCAAACTGTCCCAACGCACCAAGCTTCTGGCTGGAGTGAATGTTATGCATTATGAATGGACAGAGGAGGAGGTTGGCGGCGAGGGGATTTAACTGCAATCATCGCTAATGTTCCATGTAACATGTGCTCGTTAGGTGTCACCACATCCGGGGGAAAGGACAATAAAAATATTGGAATGCCAATAATCTTTCTTTTATCTAACTCCATCTGGTTGATATGGAAATGATTACTTGGAACTACAAAATCTAGGGTTTCACATGGCAACAAAGGTAAGTTGAGTGATTCATATGAGTTTCTCAAGATCTATACAACTTAGGTGCTCACAAATTTGGTAGTTATGGCTTGGCACCTCCCAGATGCTTCTATGAGTATAAAATAATGTATGAGGGTGAGGGTGAGGGTGGGTGTGGGGGGTAATATTAGAGAAAACATAGAGGGTGGCGGTGGGGGGTAATATTAAAGAAAACATACAAGTCTCCTCACATAGCACCCAAAACAAAGTATTTGAGGCGGAGGCGGAAGGGGAGAAGCATACATCTGATCTCGAGGGTGGAGGTGGGGGGTAATTTTAAAGAAAACATATATATGTTTTCTCTAATATTACCCCTCACCCCCACCCTAGTATATGGGGGTGGAGGTGGGGGGTAATAATAGAGAAAATATATATATGTTTTCTCTAATATTACCTCCACCCTCACCCTCATATATGAGAGCATATGAGGTATGAGTATAAAATACATTATGGTCAACTGTTGTGGTCAACCGTGGTATAAAAAAACTATACTAAATAATGCTAGGCTACAATATGAAACCAAAAGCATCCATCATTAGCCTGCAAGCTTGGAAGCTTGGTTTCTAGACATCAAAGTGGTGTATGTCGCACATCTATAAATCCTTCATGTATATATCCTACGAAACTCAATACAAGTTGTAATAAAAAATCATTCTTTGATCCATTGTAATGTGTTTTTGATTAATTCCATTTGTTGTTGTAATTTAATTGCTGAAATAAATTTATTATAAGACAATGTGTTTTTGATTAATTCCATTTGTTGTCATAATTTAATTGTTAAAATGAATTTATTATAAGGTTTGAGACATTCAACAAGCATTAATATGGAATGGAATTCATAAAAGTAAAAGTAAGAGTCACAAACAATTCCAATACTTCATTTACTTATATGCATCCATGTCTGCATCCAAGTAAGTGTTTTGAAATTCCATCCATTTGAGAGAAAATATAATACCTCACTTTCAAACATCCATGTCTGCATCCAAGTAAGTGTTTTGAAATTCCATCCATTTGAGAGAAAACATAATACCTCACTTTCAAACAAAATACCTTGCCTGTAATGAAAGTCAACTATATTCATTTTATTTAATAAATAATATGGTTTGGTGATTTTCATCTTAATTTCAAAGGATTATTTAATAATTTAATAAATGATATGGTTAGGTGATTATCATCTTAATTTGAAAGGATTATTATCAATAGTTTTAAATCTTTACTTATATATTATTTATTTAATTTATTTTTATCATATACATTTTTTTATAAAAATAATTCTAATAATAACAGCATGACCATTATTTTTTAAAGTTGTATTTTCAATTATGCCTCTTCTCCATAATCCACAGCAACTTAGCTTCTTTATTGAAATCAGGAAGACGAAGATGATATCCTCTTAGAATGCAATAACAGAGTCAATATGTGGGGGCTAAATAGCAAATTTCATATTATTAAATTGCTCTCGCCTTGAAGATGTTTTGTTGTCAACACATTATCCAATTTGATTTGTAGTTTTAGTTGTCTGTTGTTTGGTCCTCCCAGGCAGAGTATCCACAGTCTTATGTTTTTGAAATACAATCACTGTATTTATAAAATGATTGGTCTCTTCCATATATATATATATATATATATATATTTTTTTTTTTTCCAGGATTTCAGCCATATAAATTTGGTTAAATTGCAATTTTTTTTTTTTTAAATCTAAAAAAAACTTTAAAAGGTTTAAAATGAATTAGATTTTCAAATAAAAATAAAAACATAATGTTAAATTTAATTATTTAAAATTTTTAATTATGTTGGTAGATGTAGATACTTCTCATTTTTTCAATAGAGGTTGATAGGTAGATTTCCCATATCACCAAATATCCTGACAACTGTACACAATGGAGATGTTTTCGATCGTAGTCATCATTAGATTCAGAAATATTCAGAAATACCCTGACATCTATCCGTAGATATATCCTAGCCATTGGATTTTTTAATTCCAAAACTAATAAAATAAATGTTAAGGGCGGTTGTTGAATTTTTCCAGGTGGCGGAAGTTGTGGAAGATCCAACGAACGAATTCTTTAAGGCGGTGGCAGTGGTGATTCGTTTGTTCTATTCCAGAATCATATGGAAGGGGTCAGATTTCCAAAAGTAAAAGCAAAAGCATGATGTTAAATTTAATTATTTAATTTTTTTTAATTACGTTAATAAGTGCAAATAGTTCTTATATTTTCAATCAAATACCCTGACATCACATCTATCAGTAACTATATGCTTGCCATTTTATCAAAAACTAATAAAATAAATGTTAATGGCGGTTGTTGAATTCTGTAAGGTGCTACGAGAGCCTCCCATCACACGCTTTCTAAAAAGAAATTCAGATTAATATCGAGCTCGAGCTCAGATTAATATGAATAGTTATATTTTTAATAATTTTCTTCCATATTTAAGTTATATTTGAAGTCCTCAGATGGTGCTACGTAGACAATATGCAGCCTAAGCTATTTATGAGGCCTGCTGCTACCCTAGCCTTTATTTCTGGGATTGAGGACATAATTTATCACATTTTTAGGTGGGTTGGATAGTTCCCTCGTGCAGGTTTAATGGAGCTCTCAGTACGCCATGGCGGAGGGGTGACGATGGGTACGAGAGGCATGTGCAAGGTTGTTTCAGCTTTCCCGACACTCTTCCATTTTTTTCAGGTTGGCTATGGCTCGTTTCTTTCAACTCTGTTTTCAAATTTGTGCTTTGCTCCGCTCAGTCTTCCAACTCTGCGCGTTCTTCTTCTAAGTTTCGTCTGGCTTTCCTTCTATGCCATGCCCCGTGAGCATGGGAAGCCCAAGAGGGGTCCCTCTTGGTATTGCTATGCAGCCAGGTGGAGATGCCTTCGCAAGATAACACATGCTTCTTTGACCGCTTTGATTCGAGGGAATAAGGAGCCGCAATTGCCTCCCATGGCCTATGTGGAGGAAAAAATTCCAGTGGAACCAATTACGGTTCTGCCAGACTCCCTCTACATAGTTCCAGACCACCATGACCGACCCAACACCAATTTTCCTGCAACTGCTACAGCGACAGCCTTGGAGGGGTCGACTTGTATAGTCCAAGAAGAAATCCCTAGGAAGACCGCCCGGTTCAGCCTCCACCGCTTACCTCATACATGGCGTGAGAGTCACACACCTTGCTTCCTGGCGCCAGAACACCTGGAGCTCATCTTTGAGATGCGGAGGGACATGGAGGAGCAGCCCCACAGACACTCTCCTCATTGGCATACTTGACATGTTCGACGCCTTCTCGTGCACACAAAGTCAGCAGAGATGCCCAACTTGTGTGCAACCTTACATCTTCACTCCTCACGGAGACACTCAGGATGACAGGTTTTAATAGCTCTTTTAATGTTTAAAGTTCATAGGCTCTATGCATTTCCTTTGCAAAACACATGGATTTTTTGTACTACTGTTCAACTTTCCTGTTTTGTGCTCTGTCCAGATTTTATGTTCAGTCTTCTGGCTGAATGTCTAGATGGCTCTGTCACAATACTCTATTACCACCTGCTTTGGTTTCCAATTGTTTGGCGGAGCATGTGGTGGTATATTTTTTTGCTACCAGAACAAAAGAGTGCCACGTGTTTCAGTTTCCACTAATTTGACGAAACAAGTGGTAGACCCGAAAACTTAAGTTGATATGTACAATGAACACTATTTTTTTAAGATTTAAACACTTTTTTATTAAAAAAAAAAGTTATATTTGAAAATTTTCAAAAAAAACAAACAATTATATTTTAATGATTTTTTTTTCATATTCAAATCAATTTGGAAGAAGTAATTGTCATAACTAATAGTTATCTCTTTTTATACATTTGTTTTTAATTTAGTTATAATGGAATGAATTTTCCCAGATATATGATCATATTGGAAAATGATTATTTTGTCTATTTTTCCAACTATCGAGTTTTATACATTAAATGCGTACTACTTTGTTTAACAAACTACATGTTAGACTATAGATAATTGTAAAGGCAATTTGTTTCACATTACATTTTTTTTTATATATGTGGATTTTTATAAGAGTAACATCATAACTTTGTAATTTGGGGGGTAGATTTTTATGACGATATTAATGATGTATTTTTATGGAATCTCACAGTTCAACATAATTTTTAATAAATGTTTTAATGTAACATAATCTTTGATGAATATTAATAAGTATATATTAAGCACATTAAATGTCATTGACTTCTTAGTGTCACAATGTGACATAATTCTTAATGAATGTCATAATATAACATAACCATTGATGAATGTAAAATTTGATATAAGTCCGTCATGATGAATGTCAGAATGTGACAACCATAAAGGAAAGTAGCAATTTGACATAAGTTAACCAAGATGAACGACACAATGTGATGTAACCATTAAGTTATGTCATAATGCAACATAACCCTCAATCAATGTCAATAGGAATATATCAAGCACATTATAATATGGTTGAGCTCTTAATGTCACATTGCAACATATCCCTTGATAAACACTCTAATGCAATGATGACCTCTCGACCTTGTTGTCCCATATGTACAGAAAACTGAATCTAATTTCTATTGTAGCTCGGATCAAGTTGTCTTCCTAATTTTCTCTCGGGCCCAAATTCTTGACTTAATAGAGTTTTGAATGCTCGGTTTTTATGCACAGTCCCTTTAGCGCTCAAAGCCCAGTGCTAGTCTCCATGAGACCTTTTTCCATAACTGCGGGCTAAATCCAATTTGTTGGCTCCTTTGATCTTTTGGAGTTAAACCAATACAACCATAACTATAACTAGACGCTAATAATTTATGCGCTCAAATATGTGGCTAACTTCATTTGACCTCAGGTTATGACCATTACTTAACCTTATCACCATTGGGCTCAACTCTCCCGTAGGCCTATCAGAGTTTTTCTGACCTTCGTTCCTCGTCCTTGATTGTCACAGGATGGATGATCTTGATCTCTCATCGGAGCACTCTTTTCGGGGTGGATCGATACTAGGATCCTTCAATACTCTGAACACCAACTCAGAATGCTCGTGCTCTCCTTTTCAGACCTCATTCTCTTATGCAATCTCCATCATCAATCTATTAGGATTAAATGGTCATGGATCATTATCCTTTGCTTAACTGTGCCAAGTCTTCATCCATAGACTTACATGTGGATTCCACGTATCTGTTTCCTACTCGTTCATGTCACCGCGACGTGTCTCTCAATTACTCGTCCACGTCATTGCTACGTGTCCACTTCTCATTTTTCGATGCCACGTCTGGTCTCTGTCATCTGCCACATGTTTCCATCAGAACCATGGATCTATCTCATCCAAAATAGATCTCGACCATTGGTCGGTATGTTTTCTTCGAAGTACACCTACCACACTTTTCTCCAAAATCCAAATCACGATGGTTACCTTACTTCAATAGTATGTCGCCACATGTCACTTTTGTAGCCAATGATCTGTTTTATTCCAAGTTAATCCAGGCCTTCGATCGAACACTTATTCCTCCAACGTTCTACCACTCTGATAGTGGCCTTCGATAGAATACTGCCACACGTCCTCTTCTAAATTGTTAATCTCTGCACCTCTCTGATCGATCGTCGTTGTTGATCGGGCCTTCCCTTGTAGAATCTTCTTTCAACTTGCACTCCGATATACTGACTCCGGAAGTATTTACCACTTCTTTGGCTCTGAACCCAGTGTTGCTTCAATCGTCGATCGTCTTCTTCTGCCTGATCTGTGTTGTTGATCAGATTATCTTTGTTGGAGTTTCTTCCCTTAAGGTACTCTGAATATACTAAGTCTGAATACACTATAATTAACGATCACTCTTACTCCTCTATCTTAATCAGACAATCGTTGTTCTTTATGCTTGTAAAGAAGTTCTTCCTTATTCTTCGAAGGGATTCAATCCTTGATCAGCCTGCATACGAAAAAATTTCAACTCAACTCCACCACAATTCCACTAAAATTAAACTATGAACTCGAGTGATCAATTCATTCTCTCCTTGAAGACATCGATCTCTTCGATGATCGATGATCACTTTCGATCAGTTCTCCTTATACGAGGGTTACTCTCACAAACTATACCCTGAAAACTATAGTACAATTCTAACGAGTTTGATTTGGACTTCGATTACTCAACACAAAGCTATAATGAAATCAAGAAACATTCAATTCCACACTAACACAAGAAACTCATAAATATGAATATTCTATTAATGAATATGTACATGGATTTATACAAGGCCTTCAACCTTCTTAGCTTGATATACATCAAATTGGCCTCTACTCAGCCTGCATGCCACATTTGGCCTCTTACATGCCTCTAACTTTCCTCACTCTATCTCACTCAGACCACCTTTTTGCCTGTAGGATTACAACATTTAATTGAAAAGGATTCTAACACCAGAATTTGGTTCAGATCTTAATATCTCCCAATAAACAATCCCTAGGATCGTCTAGATCCACAAAATACTCAACCATCCCTCATAACTTCTCGAAATCTGCGTAATAAGATAGATTTTATTACATTCAATAATATCACTTAACAAACCCTATCTTCTAGAAATCAATAAACATAGGAAAATACAATAATTCGAACTTTAGGGAACCCACTCCCTAAGTAATCCAAAGACCCCCTAGGTATAATCAAACAAGGTTGTTTTAAGGAGGAAAACTTCTCCTGTATCATGTAACATAACCATTGATGAATGTAGGAATTCCATATAAGTTAGCCATAATGAATGTCACAATGGGACATAACCATTGAGGAATGTCACAATCCAACATAACCCTTGAGAAATGTCGTAATGTAACATAAACCTTGGTGAACATCACAATCTAACATAATCCTTGATGAACATCACAATGTGACATAACCATTGAGGAACATAACAATTCGACATAATTTGACCAACATGAACATGGTAAGTCCATAATAAACCATGGTCAACCATGGCCATCATTTTCAACCACATTCAACCATACTCAACCACAATAAAACATAATCAAACATAGTCTACCATGGTTAACCATATTCAACCATCTTCAACCATGGTCAACAATAATTAACCCTG
The DNA here is from genome assembly GCA_009831015.1 of Picea engelmannii. Taxonomy (NCBI): domain Eukaryota; kingdom Viridiplantae; phylum Streptophyta; class Pinopsida; order Pinales; family Pinaceae; genus Picea; species Picea engelmannii. The sequence goes on along the minus strand of ML783327.1, from coordinate 647,435 downwards.
GTCAACTATAGTCAAACAAAATCAATGCAACATAACCCTTGACGAATGTCAAAATGCAACATAACCATTGAAAAACCTAGTCGTTCGACATTATGTTAACTAAGGAGAATATCACAATGAAAATTGCAATCCAACATAACTCTTTAGGAATGTCCCAATGTGACATAACCCTTGTTGCCACTGAGTGGTCAATTGATGTTTATTGTAATGTATACCACCAATAGTACACAATCAATTCAAACTTGATTAATTACATTGTTGCAGCAATAGAGAAGTCACTTCATCCAACAAATTAAATAACTTATTCTATTGTTAATGAAGGATAGAACCACCCTCTTCTTTTCAATTACAATGAATATGCAACCACAATGAATATTCAACTCAAGGTTATCCTCCACAACTATCACTCTTACATTTAGAATTCAAGGCATTGAGAATGGGAAAACGTTGATGTTTGGAATGCTTTCAACCTTAGTGATTTCCATGTAAAAATAGTCCAACAAACAACTTAGATATAGATATTAATGTGTAGCTGCAACACTTAATGAGCACGAGGAAAAGTAAAATCAAACCAAAGCATTTGTTTGTAGAAACGTCACCTCAACTATAAAGAATGCACATGATTGGAGATAAGAGAGATGAGGTCAATTTATTTATTGTTTAATTTGAATTTTCTTTGTTGTCTATAGATAAAGAACACAACACATAGGTAAGGGACAGGATTTTCAAGAAACTAGCACACTTAGCCAACTCGTATGACCTTTGTATGATTGTGTATGACTTGTTAGCGAGTGGAAGGAATGGTTTTATAGCTTATAGTTGTTGCAATTTGAATTTATTAAGGAACATATTAAGTCAACAAAAGTCAACCAAAATGAAGATCATAGTAGATATAACCATATTATAAACATTCCAATGTTGCAATTTGGCATAATCTAGTTAAGGATGGAATTCAAACATTTTCAACC
>ML783327.1:580076-637400 GCA_009831015.1 Picea engelmannii | reverse complement strand
GTCCAACCAGTCCATCCCAATTAAGCAATCGTATGAGCCTAAAGGCAAAATGTTCAATTCAGCCTTAGTGCTCATTCCTTTCATGTCCACTGAACATGACTTAACCAATTCAGTGACCTTCCTCTTGGTCCCTGTGGCCAACTTCGCTAACCAAGAATTTTCATGTTTTCTTCTTGTTAGATGCAAACTTTCCACCACTCTAGGATCTACATAACTATGGCTATCCCCTGAATCAATTAAAATAACAAGTGGTTGGTTGTTGATCGTACCTTCCACTTCAATCATGTGCGATTGAAATTTTGCTTTCTTGTTGTCTAGGGCTACGTAGATCCTCAGCATTATGCTGCCCATATTCCCCACTATTTCAGCTTGCTGAACAGTATGTATAGTTCTCACTTTACCATTTTTATGGGGACAATCTCTGTACCTGTGGTTTCCTTGACAGCCCCAACACTGAATGGGCGTCTGTCTCTGTCTTTGTGCTCCCTCTTCAGTCATTCTCAACACTCTAAACGATGGCTTTCCCTGAAGACTGTTTCTGAAAAAGGAAGGCTTGTTTCCCTTCTACCTCTGTTCTTTCTTAAACTTCCTCTGATCATTCCAAGCCTTCCGAAGGATAGGCCTTTCTCCTTGCTGTTCATACAAGCATTTCACCCTTCTTATGGTTTCTTCCATGGTCTTAGGATCGTCATATTGAATCTTGTCACTCATGGAAGGTGGCATTCCACTCAGATATCTCTGAATCTTGACAGCCTCATCTTTGATGAATGGAACATACTTCAGTAGTTCTAGAAAACTTTGTTCATACTCATCAATAGTCATGCTGCCTAGCTTGAGTTCGAAGAACTCCTTCATCTTTCTGTCATAGTATCTTTTAGTTAGGTATTTCTTCTCGAAATACCTCTTAAATTCCTTCCAAGTGACCTCTTTCTCTCTGATGTGCTGCACTTGCACAAACTGATCCCACCACATGGATGAATTTCCTTTCAGTTGGTACATTGCAATTCTTCCTTCTGCATGGGCATAATAATTCTGTAGTTGGAAGTATTTCTTCATGCCAAGCAACCAAGTCTCGACATATTCCTCCTTCTTATGTTCTCCATCGAATGTTGGAGGCTTAATCTTGTTCATCTCCCCTTTCAATTCCTCCTTTCCATATTTTCGATGTTTTCTGGTAGGGGACGGGCTTGAACTACTGTGTGTCTCCCTATCAGAATGTCCTTGGGAGCGACTAAGATGTCGACTACCACTCCTTGACCTACTTCTTCTTCCGTGGGTTCTGCGACTCTCCATCTTACTTGAGTCTCTTCCCTTCTTGAGTTTCCTCTCTATTCTTTCCAGGCTCTTCAAAAATTTTAAGTTTAATACACCCTGTCGATCCCTGACTTTCATGAGCTTTCGGCTATCAGCTCGGCGAGCCTGGGCCTCTTTTTGAAATCCTTCAATGATTTTCATTATGTTTCCTTCCTTATCCTTCTCTTTTCCATTCCCATTGAAGTTCGATCCTTCAACTCCCAGGTTAACATCCTTTCCTTCCTGTTCGTCTTCTGTTTCGGGGGTAATCTGCACCTTTCCCCACTCCATACTCGACATTGTTTAACTGGAGTCCTGACCTCCGTTGAAATCTGTACACGCACTGTGCAATTAAATTCGAAGTTTTTCAGGATATTAAACCTTCAGGAACAATCCACAACATTTATAAGCCAATACGAACAAGAACAAAAGACATTTCGATTCAAATAAGTTTTCTGAGCTCTCGTTCGGCTCTGCAATTTTCGGGTTTTCGAAACTTTCATTTTTGGCACTTAGGGATTTCGAGACTTCGGGTTTCGGGGTTTCGGCCCATGAGGCTTTCAGACTTGCTTTCCTTTCCAACCCCCAACTTCCGAAATTCCGATTTACGTTACCCTCCGGGCCCACATAGTACAGTGGTCACCCACAACTACAGTGGCACATGGCATGTTAATGAGGGTCCACGTCGCTTTTTTTTTTAACGACGTTATCGGTTCCACCACTCTCACTTTTCTTCTCGACCCACTGGCACGTGGTACACATTCATGTGTCCACTTCTATTCCTAGTAAAATCCTACGGTCAGATCTTTCTCAGATCTATGGCGTAGATCCTTCCAGCGTTTCGGGGTTTCGGGCATCGAAAGTTCGTGCATCCACACATCTTGAACTTCCATTTGCCGAAATCCCGAAATCATTGTCTATTTAACTACTTGATCCAACAGTCATGTTCTTCTCCCCACGATCTATGGTGTATGTTGTTTCGGGATTTCGAGGTTTTGGGTTTCAGAGCTGTTCACCTCTCCTCACTTCCCATCTCCCAAAACGTCGATTTCTTCCCATTGACTATTTTCAAGTTACGAGTCAGCGAAAGGCTGATCGCTCTCCATGCGTTCTTTCTGATGGATGGTCCTGACTAATTCAGGATTTTGCGTATCGCGATTTCCACACTCCTGTGCAATTCCAAAGGGCTTTAAACCCCGTGCACACTTTCCAGATCTAACGGTCACGAGGGTTCACCTTCCCTCCAGAACAGATCCTAAAGTTCCTACACTTCTGGTGTGGAGTCCTCTCTCCCTGTGGACTTATACCACACTGGCTGCGGTTTCATAACGCTACTATACCTCCTGAGCTTAAAAACTCGTCAAGTAAATTCTTGACACTTTGGAGAAAACCAGGGTCCAAAATTGGCCTTCCAGACCCAATTTCCCTTCGCATTCTCGATCCAAAGACCGCTCCACTGGCCCGTCTAGGCTCAGTGTCGAAACCTTGGCTTTGATACCCAACTGTAGCGTCCATTTTCTGCTACTAAGGCTTAATCGCTATTAAAAGAAGACTATAACACCACTCTCGATACATAATTCATACAGGTATTATATGATCCATATGCATTCAACAACTAAACACATTTAAGCTCAGAGTAAACATATTATTTACTACTATAATTAACAATCCATAACATTTCATATTAATTCATATACACAGCGGAAAACATGATAACATATGCAGCATAGTCCTGCAAAACATGATTAAGGCATAATTAGATACTTATCTTTTAACAGTGGTAGATTCCACCAACCAAGTACAGGCCTTCCACGAACCTACCATCCTTAGACCGCACTACTCATCAGCTCAACAATGGGTCACCCCCGAGCTGGGACTAAGCTCCATCCCAAGGCAAGGAACTCTATGCTAGGCTGAGGTTACAGGGAAAATGACACATAAAATCTGGAAGGATTCTTCCCAGGATGTCATCTTATGCCCACTACTACTAGACTCTCATTCCCCACATGCTTGTTCCGCCCGGGAGTATACACCTTCATAAGCATAGTCCATCAGTGCTAACCTCCCTCTCTGGGTCTTGGAAACAGGCCGGATCAGAAAGTCTCAGAGCCTGAAGCTGGTGCTCGACACTCTCTGGAAGGAACCTCTTCCAACAACATCTACCTCCCTCACCTAGAGAGAGATCACACACAAGCTCAATCACAACTCGCACTGGTCATCTAGCCACGTGCAGTCCAGCTCTGTGTGGTCACCATAGCCAACTGGAAACACAAACACGGCCTCTCGAACATGCTTTTCAATGGTTCGATACCTCACAGTGATGGTTCACAAGAATGCGTGATGAGTAATTCCCGCAGGGGTTTACATAGACTCCACGAATCAGAACAGAGGGTGAGACCGGCTCTTCAGAAACAACACAGGCTTCTCGACTCACAGAATAGAGGTGTACCCGGATTTACGGAGCCAAACATAGGCTTTCCAACTAGTTCTACAATTGTGGAATGGTTCAGGGTCACGGCTTCGGGACAGAGCCTCCACGCATAGGTTCGATCAGTCGGACAGAGGATGTTCACGAACTATCAAAGACAACAAGGGATTCTTGACTCTCAGGAACACACGAGGTATTCTTGCGGTGGTTGGGTTGGTTGTCCTGTTCAGTGGTCCCTACCCACTCAGGTAGTCGGGTGGAATGGAGGAGAGAGAGAGAGAAAGAGGGACCCCTCTCATGGCTCATCTCGGCTGTTTTATTTGCATGCACCAGGGTGGACACTTGTCACCCTTGGAACTGCATGCGTTCCATCAGCATGCATCCCCTTTGCATGCTTTCCCCTTGCCAGTAACTTAGGATAAAAGTAAAAACATAAAATGCACATGTTCTTTTTGGAATAATATTAAATATTATTATTCCCAGGCTTAAGCCCCCTAGGCCAAACGCTTAGCCCCTTTTTCCCACCTTCCAGCCCCTAATTCCTTGCCCACTCTATGGATGCTTAGTCCCCCTTCACTCATTCATCGTGGTCGGTCTGCACATGGCGGTGTTTATATTTTATTAATTGTTATGCGTGATTACATATACAACAACATGCTCCTGGCCTTCAACACTCAGGCTCCTTGGCCTAACAAACACATAAGCCTCCAGCTTATAAAAACTTGGCTCACCAGCATCCTAAGTTCCTTGCGAGCAACATGGATACTTTGTAGAATTAAAATCTTGGTCTCTATTCTTAGTCTTATACAAAGATCTATCTCTTCAAAATGGCTTGTTCTTGGGTGTAACTTACATGTAAGCAACTAACTAACAATGACAATAATAATAAACAAGACTTAGAATTCAATATCTTTAATAGGTTTCTGAGCATGTTCAGTTATTTTTGTTCTAAATTGGGTCACCTAAATATACCGAGGAAGGAACACGTGAATTGGCTCTTTTGTTCTTGCAATTCTTTGATTTTATGTACTAGCTAAGTGACACACTCCAATTCTATATGCACATAATTTATGTACTTTCTATACTTAGTTGAACAGGTTTCACTCTGGCATCTATCTGCTCATTCCCAACACTCATATTCTCAATAGTCCAGTGAAGGAGTAGCTATGTGTATTGTTCAAGTAGAAAAAATGAATACAATGTGCACTCTCATCGACAATAACACTTATCTCAATGCTCTGTTAACTAAAGACAAGTAGTGGGAATATGAATATACATTTGCTTCTTGTCCAAATACCAACACTTTTCTTCTTTTACAATACTCCATCAGTAGATGGATTACTGTCCCTTCATTTTTTGTAAATAGAAGAATTCCTTTCTATAAGAAATAAGTAGAATGCCCTGTTTCCATTGAGTGGTCAATTGATGTTTATTGTAATGTATACCACCAATAGTACACAATCAATTCAAACTTGATTAACTACATTGTTGCAGCAATAGAGAAGTCACTTCATACAACAAATTAAATAACTTATTCTATTGTTAATGAAGGATAGAACCACCCTCTTCTTTGTAATTATAATGAATATGCAACCACAATGAATATTCAACTCAAGGTTATACTCCACAACTATCACTCTTACATTTAGAATTCAAGGCATTGAGAATGGGAAAACACTGATGTTTGGAATGCTTTCAACCTTAGTGATTTCCATGTAAAAATAGTCCAACAAACAACTTAGATATAGATATTAATGTGTAGCTCCAACACTTAATGAGAATGAGAAAAAGTAAAATCAAACCAAAGCATTTGTTTGTAGAAACATCACCTCAACTATAAAGAATGCACATGATTGGAGGTAATAGAGATGAGGTCAATTTATTTATTGTTTAATTTGAATTTTCTTTGTTGTCTATAGATAAAGAACACAACACATATGTAAGGGACAGGATTTTCAAGAAACTAGCACACTTAGCCAACTCGTACGACCTTCGTATGATTGTGTATGACTTGTTAGCGAGTGGAAGGAATGGTTTTATAGCTTATAGTTGTTGCAATTTGAATTTATTAAGGAACATATTAAGTCAACAAAAGTCAACCAAAATGAAGATCATAGTATATATAACCATATTATAAACATTTACAATTTGGCATAATCTAGTTAAGGATGGAATTCAAACATTTTCAACCATAGTTGACCATGGTCAACCATAATTAAACATAGTCAAGCATGGACAACCGAAGTTAACCATAATCAACCCAATTCAACCATATGATCGATAATCGAGGAATGTATAGCCCACTCACTTCACCAACATGGATACTTTGTAGAATTAAAATCTTAGTCTCTATTATTAGTCTTATACAAAGATCTATCTCTTCATAATGGTTTGTTCTTGGGTGTAACTTACATGTAAGCAACTAACTAACAATGACAATAATAATAAACAAGACTTATAATTCAATATCTTTAATAGGTTTCTGAGCATGTTCGGTTATTTTTGTTCTAAATTGTGTCTCCTAAAGATACCGAGGAAGGAACACATGAATTGGCTCTTTTGTGCTTGCAATTCTTTGATTTTAGGTACTAGCTAAGTGACACACTCCAACTCTATATGCACATAATTTATGTACTTTCTATACTTAGTTGAATAGGTTTCACTCTGGCATCTATCTGCTCATTCCCAACATTCATATTCTCAATAGTCCAGTGAAGGAGTAGCTATGTGTATTCTTCAAGTGGAAAAAATGAATACAATGTGCACTCTCATCGACAATAACACTTATCTCAATTCTCTATTAACTAAAGACAAGTAGTGGGAATATGAATATACATTTGCTTCTTGTCCAAATACTAACACTTTTCTTCTTTTACAATACTCCACCAGTAGATGGATTACTCTCCCTTCATTTTTTGTAAATAGAAGAATTCCTTTCTATAAACAATAAGTAGAATGCCTTGTTGCCACTGAGTGGTCAATTGATGTTTATTGTAATGTATACCACCAATAGTAAACAATCAATTCAAACTTGATTAACTACATTGTTGCAGCAATAAAGAAGTTACTTCATACAACAAATTAAATAACTTATTCTATTGTTAATGAAGGATAGAACCACCCTCTTCTTTGTAATTACAATGAATATGCAACCACAATGAATATTCAACTCAAGGATATCCTCCACAACTATCACTCTTACATTTAGAATTCAAGGCATTAAGAATGTGAAAACATTGATGTTTGGAATGCTCTCAACCTTAGTGATTGCCATATAAAAATAATCCAACAAACAACTTAGATATATATATTAATGTGTAGCTCCAACACTTAATGAGCATGAGGAAAAGTAAAATCAAACCAAAGCATTTGTTTGTAGAAACGTCACCTCAACTATAAAGAATGCACATTATTGAAGGTAAGAGAGATGAGGTCAATTTATTTATTGTTTAATTTGAATTTTCTTTGTTTTCTATAGATAAAGAACACAACACATAGGTAAGGGACATCATTTTCAAGAAACTAGGACACTCATCCAACTCGTACGACCTTCGTATGATTGTGTATGAATTGTTAGAGAGTGGAAGGAATGGTTTTATAGCTTATAGTTGTTGCAATTTGAATTTATTTTATGTGGGAGGGATTATTGAGGTTCGTTGGGCTGTATAATGGCACTGAGTGAGCTACATGTAACCAGTTTAAGCTCCATAATTCTACAGGCATCTCATGGAAGCCATGACGATTGACAGCGGAATTTTTCTAACAATCAAATTCTCAAGAGGAACTGATTTAGAAACTTCCTAACTTACGACAACAACTTTGGAATGGAACCCATCAATCTCTATGACTTTATGGGCATCCAATGGTGGAAGTTTACTAGTTGCTGGCACCTCAAATGGGAAATCAAACCCAGAGTATGAATAATTTTATAACTCTAATTACAAATGCCTCTTCCATACACTCTCAATTTCCATTGGCATCCATTAATAATAATACATAGAGATTCCTTATCAATGTAGTAAGCAAATTAACACAATAAATCAAACATACATAGAGAAGGCATTGCATATGAGACATTGTTTACATTGGAAACCCAAATGAGAAAATTGACATTCAATGGTTTCTTGGTCTTTTTCAAAAATATCTGGTTACAATGAAATTCATGGCTCTATGGCCACACAACTCCATCTCCTCTTCCTTCTCTCCCCCTGGCCAAAAAAAGACCCTTTGAGTGAAAGTACAAAAAGAAATAGGGAGAGATAGGGTAATGGTAATGCCAGTAGGATTGACCTTTCATTTCCCATTCCTTGGCCTTTTCTCTCCTATTATTATTATTTTTCATTCATTTCTCTTTTTCTTTTATCTTTTTTTTTCTCATTTGCTTTTACATTTGCATTGTCTTTAATAGTTTATCTAACCTCCTTTAATCATTGAATTAGCTTACAAGTACCGAATCTTACAACCATTCATTTATTTGGATCTATTTTAGATCACACCTCCCCATTGAGAGGATTTTTTCTCTCCAAAATCTTAGAAGAAACCAATCTAGATCAATGTGCCTTTTATATGCTTCTATGGAACATGGATCTAGCTCTAGTTATTATCTATAGCTATGAATATATCTTTGGCTCTATCTCGTGGATTTGGCTACTAGCTCAGGATTTATCGATGGCTCTGTCTATGGTTCTTGGCTCTGGCTATGGTTCTTGGCTCACTTGTTCTGGTGTAGAAGTATGCGCATTGACTCTTGGCTCTGAGAAATCTCTAGATCCAAACTCTACATTCAAAATTCATTCCTATCTCTCTTAGACTTTGAGACAATCCATCTTGATAGTCAATGAAGCCATGTCAAATTATAGTTTTCTTGCTCAGTGTGATTCTGACAAGCTATGCCATCACATAACAACTCCATAATAGGTCATTTGGATTCTTTCTTCTGTTAGGACCAATTGATTCCTAACATGGATTTTTTTTTAAGTGCGTTCACATTCTTACAAGAACTTTTTCTCTACGACAAGGTCAATTGGGTGAAAACCTTGATGTGCAATCATAACACCTTCCACTCAAACATTTGGTAAATCCTACACATGTATGGTTGTAGGTGATAATCATCAATAGGATACAATTTTGAGGATGAGGGAATGCCTTGAGATTTGGATGGTATAAAGATGAGGGACTATCATTGACCTCCCCACACCAATATTCAATACATCTCCAAGAAGGGAAACTTATTTTGGAATATTGTACGTAACAATTGGAATTGGGTTGCCTTAGTTGTGAAGATCAACCTGTTGTCTTCTTCAATGGTGATGTTGACCTCATATGTTGTTATAAATATTTGGAAAAATTATGCTCCTTGGACTATAGATGTAGGGATATCTTCATCCTATTTACTCTTCACTCTCCTAACTCTTCTCTTGGTTGTGTATTTTCTAGGATGAAGCTCTAGATGAAGTTGCCAAAACATTTCTTCCCAAATTCCCACTCAACTTGTAGTGGTGGAAAAATTTCTTGTTGCCACTACATGGAATGCTTTATATACTCCTCGCCATGTTCCTTTGATTTTTTTGTTGGATTGGGTAAGTCTTATTTCCATTCTTCCTCTAAAAACATTCAATCTTATGACATGTGGTATGATTCTCCCAATAAGTTTTCTCAACATGGCATTCCTTCCCACACAATGAGCATGCCTTTTAGTACCAAGAGCTGACAATGCTATGGCCTTTCTTCCTGCAACAATGGAAAAAAAATGGATTCTTTACCTGATGCATGCCCATAATTCTTCTTCTTCTTCTTCTTCCTACTAATCTTATCAATGATTATTTTGAGTGTAGGTGTAGGATAAGTCTTTGAACTCTTTTCATCACTGCCCTTCTACAATATACCAAAAGAATATTGAGGTGGTATTGTGTTGTTATCTTCATGTACTATTTCTCTTTCTTATAATAAGAAATCCAACTCTTCCATGCCCTTTTCCTTCACAAATGTGATATTGGATTTTGTGGCCTTTTCCTCTCTTCCATCAAAACCCAAACCTTCATGTTTGACCCTATGTTCGGTTACAATGAGGATTAGGATGCCTTGTATTCTCTTTCTTATCCCTTGTTCATGATATCCCATATTCCTTAATAACTTTGATCCAATTCCTCTAGTATTGTTTTCAAATTTACCAATATTCTCTTGAGAAATGTGTATAGAAGGTGAACTTACCAAAGTTTTTGCAGTCATGGTGGTGGCTTTAGTGGTGGAAATAGAAGGTGTCTCTACTTCGCGGTTCTATTAGATATCATCCCATAGATTTACCAATGTTTCTTCCTTCTCTACCAACTCTTGTTGCAATTGACTCATCATCTGAACGAGCCTATCCTCCTACCAACTATCCATATAGATGACCTTTTCTCCCAATTGTACAAGCTACACTCTATGCGTGTGCCAATCTGCTATGAATGTAGTGAGGAATCCTTGTCATTCATCAAATTGGTTCTTTAGCAATGGAAGTAGTCATGTTTAGGTCCCAAGGTTCTTCACCATCTCTCTCATTCGTTGGTTAAACATCTGGAACCATTCCTTTGAGTGTTTGTTCTCTTCTTGAAGCTAAGCATGGATGGCTTGCAGGTCTTTCAATCTCTCTCTATTTTCTTTACCCATGATAGGTATACAAGATTCTGGAAGTTGCATCATGGTTAAGGACTCAATGGCCATGATACCTTATGATCCATAATCAAGGGAATTACGTCCCACTTGCTTCACCAGCATGGATACTTTGAAGAATTAAAATCTTGGTCTCTATTCTCATCCTTATGGAAAGATTTGTGTCTTTATAATGGCTTTTTCTTGGGTGTAACCTACATGTAAGCAACTAAATACCAATGCCAACAATAATAAATAGGACTTAGAATTCGAGATCATCAATATGGTTCTAAACATGTTTAGTTCTTCTTGTTCTAAATTCGGTCTTTTGAAGATACCAAGGAAGGAACACATGAATTGGCTCCTTTGTGCTTGCAATGCTCTATGTTTAGGTGCTAGAAGAGTGAAAAACTCCAACTCTATACATTCATAATTTATGTGCTCACTCTACTGAGTTAAACAGGTTTCACTTGGGCATCTATCTACGCATTCTCAACACTCATATTCTCAATAGTCTAGTGAAAGAGTCATTGTGTGTACTCTTCAAGTAGACAAAAAGAATACAATGTGCAATCTCACTGACAACAATGCTTATCTCAATGCTTTATTAACTAAAGAAAATTAGTGGGAATATGAATATACATTTGCTTCTAAATTATAGTGGCCAAGCACCAACACTTTTCTTCCTTCACAATATTCCACTAGTAGATCGATTACTCTCCCTTCAATTTTTGTAAATAGAATAATCCCTCACTATAATCAATTGGAATTCCTTGTTACCACTCAATTTCAATTGATTCTTATTGAGATGTATATCTCCAACAATACACAATCAATTCATACTTGATTAACTACATTATTGTAGCAATAGAGAATTTACTTCATACAAGAAAGTAAATAGTTTTTTCTATCATTAATGAAGAACAAAACCACCCTCTTCTTTGTAATTGCAATGAATAAGAAACCACAATGAATATTCAACTCAAGGATATCCTCCACAAGTATCAATCTTACATTTAAAATTCAAGGCATTGAGAATGGGAAAATGTTTATGCTTGGAATGCTCTCAATCTTAGTCATTTTCATGTAAAAATAATCCATCAAACAATTTAGATATAGATATTAATATGTAGCTCCAATACTTAATGCGTAAAATCCAACCAAAGCATTTGTTTGTAGAAACGTCACCTCAACTAGAAAGAATGCAAATGATTAGAGGCAAGAGAGATGAGGTTTATTTATTTATTGTTCTATTTGACTTTTCTTTGTTGTCTATAGCCAAAGAAACCAATGCATATGCAAGAAAGAAGGTGCATAGATCGTTGAGAAACCCACACAATCAGTGAACTCATTTGGCCACGTACGACCCCATAAGGCCTGCCAACGAGTGGAAGGAATGACCATATGGAATGTATCTATTGAAATTTGAATTTATCCACTCTGGGAGGCCTTCTTTAGGTTTACTGGGTTTTATATTGGCCCTATGTGAGATACACAAAACCAATTTAAGATCCAAACATCTACAAGTAGCTCATGGAAACCATGAAAATTCATAGTGGTGTTTTCCCCCACTTTTAATAGTCAAATTCTCAAGAGGAACCAATTTAGAAATTTCCCAATTTATTGCAATATCTTTGAAATGGAAACCATTGATCTCTGGGACTAGATGGGCATCCAATGGTGGAGGCTTACTAGTTATTGGCACCTCTAATGGAAAAGAAAACCTAGAATATGTAGGAATTTATAACTCTAATTATAAATATCCCTTCCATGCACTCTCAATGTCCATTGGTAGCCATTAATAATAATTCAGAGAGACACTTGATAAATGCAATAAGAAAATTAGCACATTAAATCAAACACATATGGAGAAAGCATTGCACATGAGATATTTTTTACCCTAGAAACCCAAATGGGAAAACTAACATTCAGTGGTTTCTCAATCTATTTTGACAATATCTGGTTACAATGCAATCCATGGCTCTATCGCCACACAACTCATTCTCCTCTACCTTCTCTCCTCTTGGTCCCAAAAAAAGACCTTTTGAGAGTGAAATTAAAAAATGAAAGAGGGAGAGTTGGGGTAATGGGAAGGCCAACAAGCTTGACCTTTCATTTCCCATTCCTTAATATTTTCTCTCCTTTTATTATTATCTTTTCATTTATTTCTCTTTTTTTAATCTCTTTTGTCTGATTTACTTTTACATTTGCATTGTATTTAATAGTTTATCTAACCTTCATTAATCATCAAATTATCTTGCAAGTACTAAGTCTTACATCCATTTGTTTGTTCTAATCCATTTCGTATCACCATATTCCACCATTACCAACCATAGTCAAACATGGTGAATCATAGTTAAACATGGTCAACCATAATCAAACATGGTCAACCTTAGTCCACCATATTCAAATGTGGAAACCATGGTTAACAATGGTCAAACATAATTAATCATTAATCATATCAAAACATGGTGAACAATTGTTAAACATCGTCAATCACAATTAAACATGGTAAAACATAACCAACTATTGTCAAAGATAGTCAAACATGGTGCACCATATTCAACCATGGTAAACCATGGTCAACCATAGTTAATCGTGGTGAATAATGGCCAACCATGTCCAACTATATTCAACTATGTCCAGCCATGGTCATTCATGTGCAAACATGGATGACCATTGTCAAGCATGGTCAAACATGGATGACCACAGTCAAACATGGATGACCACGGTCAAACATGGATGACTATGGCCGAACATGGTTAACCATGGTAAACCATAATCAACCATGGGTAACCACATTCAACCATAGTCATTGTTGGTGTTTTTCATGATTTGTAAGACCCTAGGTTCGAGTTATCTATGACCAACAAAACCCACCAGACACCGGCTCTTTCGACATCACCCTCTTGCGCAGATGAAGTCTCACCCGAGGTATCTATTGGGACTGCAAGAACCAGGTTTCTACTGTAGTGAGGGAATGGGAGGAGACCCTTCTGTTCATTCTTCCTTATTAGTTCTTTGTGCGTAATTTTGTCCTTGTTTTGTATTAACTTACTTAGCGATTCAGATTCATATTCTCATTATATTCCATATTACTGCATAACCTCATTGTTGTAACAATCATGACTATTGTGAAAGGATTAAACATAACAAAATTATACTCTACTATGCATCTATACATAATTCATAAGAATCACATAACAAACATACAACACAAGATTTAACGTGGTTCACCCAACTCTGGGCTATGTCCACAACGACTGGATTTTTTATTACACGTTTAGTAATGGTTTCAGGATTGCGCACTGCGCTTACAAATATATATCATGGTTATCTTTCTCTTCTCTTAGCGTAGTCGCTCTGTAGTGCAAGCCTCTCTCTTTCTGCATCATTCCTTACCTTCAGACATCGATTCCCTCCCTTTCCATCCTATCAACCTTCTTACTGACATGCGTTCTCGACAGTTTGGAATAGACTCCACAATACTTCCCGAGAATAACCACACAGAAGAACCAACAATAAGGAACCCTTATTCCCCCAACCCATTACATATTTATATATACAATCTATGGCTTAAAACCCTACTTGGTTTCACCCCAAAACCCTTATTACCATGCGTGATACCTCCAATTCATTGATTGTTGGACTACTTTATTCTTCTTTTTCGTCTGCATGTTGCTTTTGCACTCTGGCTGCTTTTCCTCCTGTTTTTTTGTGTCCTTCCATCTTTAGCTTGCCAAGGTGTCATCCTTCCTTTTCACCTTCTTTATTCTGCTACTTTATTCTTCTCTATGCTTTATTCTTCTTCATGTTTTATTCCGCTTATTGCGCACTGTCCTTCTGGATGCACCTCATTTGCGCAATTCCTTGTCTTTCTTCTTCTCCTCTATGCATCTCTTCTGCACACTTCTTATATACTTAAGATTTTCCCCAAAATTGGATTCCAAAAATACCTATCCAACATGCCCCCAACACTCACCTATGTCTCATCCCGAGCCACTCAGGCATGTTGCCTGCTCTTCCATGCCGCAATTTGTTTTTGGGAGGTTTCCTTTTCTACCTCCACTTCTTTAATTATCGTGGCCTCTTTTTCTTCAATCTCCTTGCCCCCCTACACAGTCAATACTGTGATGTTTTCCTCTACTTCATATGCCGCATGTTTTACCTTTCCCTGCATAGTGTCCAACTCCCCTATTATCCTCACTGCTTCTTCCTGCAGTGGTCCCAATCATTGTTGAAGGATCTTCTACTGATTCCTCATTTTCTCCACTTCCACATCTGATTTCCTTTTGTGCCAAAATTGTTGTCATATGCTTCACTGGTGGAAGTGTAGCAACCCTTTCTAACGCTTGTTTCTCCTGTTCTCATGATTCTCTTAACTTGGCCTCTATGGCCTTCATATCAAGGTCTTCTACTAATTCTGTCCAAATCTGCGCACTCTCCTCACAGAGTTTTGCGCATTCTCCTTCTATCCTCTTAATGTTGGAAACTGTTTTCGTCGCCATTATTTCTCTTCCTTCTCGCAATTTTGGTGGAATTCCTGGCATGCTCCATAATTGCAAGTCCTCAATATGCACTCTGAAGACCTTGATGACTTCACCGATTTTTAACACTTGTTCTTCCATATTATATTCTACTATTATGGGGACTTTTGGAACTTATTTGTATAGTTTCTGGACAAGTGCTTGGGTTTTCTACACTATATGTTCAACTTCATCCTTCTTCTTCAATACCTCCTCCACCCGAACTTCAATGTAATATACTAGATATAAAAAGTATGCAGAACAGAAATAAAATGCTAGAAATGGCAGAATAACAATAATATAACCAGAACAATCTCCACAATAACACTGAAATGATATAAGAATAACAACAGAAATAACACTTTGATTCTGAAAGTAATGTTCACGGGCCTCTTCGAGGGGGCAACCTCCAGTTGAGCAGAGCTCTATTACAATAATATCCAAGCTAGGGTTCTCATACCCTCGACTCCTATTTATACTAAATATGTCTATCAAAAGAAGCATCTAGAGGAAGATCCTTCTAGAAGTGGAAGCTTCTATTAGGTCTTCTTACATTCGACTTATTCTATTTTATTGCAAGGCCTTAATAATATTGACCTTTATTACATCCGAATATATTTTTCTACCTATGTGCGGGTTAGGACCCTAACATGTCTTCCCCCTTAAAAATAGCCTTGTCCTCAAGGCTTGAGATGTGGAAATTGTTGCAGAATGGTAGCTGGTTCCCAAGTGGCATCTGCTGGAGTTGTATCTTTCCACTGGACTAGCACTTCCATAATGGTTCTCTAACACAGGTGACGCTCACGCTGGTCCAAAAATGCTTATGGCTGTAGCCAAATGGATCCTTCTTCGACTAACTCTGGAAGGTTGGTTTGAATTTGGCACTTAGTTCCAATCACCTTCTTTAAGCATGAAACATGAAAAACAGGATGTAGCTTCAAATGGCTGGGAAAAGCTAACTGATAGGATACTTGTCCCACACACTTGAGAACGGTATAAGGACCATAAAATTTGGGTGCTAGTTTCTGAAAATGATTGGCCTTGAGGGAAGTTTGCTTGTAAGGTTGTAGTCGAAGAAACACCTGATCCCTTTCTGTAAATTGACGTTCAGAGCGACCTTGATCTACTTTTTGCTTCATGCGATTTTGTGCCATGACCAAATTCTCTTTGAGGGTATGGAGAATAGCCTCTCGAAATATAAGTGTTTGGTCAACCGCCTGGACCTTCGAGACACCAGGTAAGTATGAGAGAATTGAAGGTGGCTTCTGTCCATATACTGCTTCAAAAGGAGTCATGCATGTAGTTGTATGGTATGAAGTGTTGTACCACCATTCATCTAGGGGTAACCATTGAGCCCACTGATTTTGCTTTTCTGAGGAAAAACACCTCAAATATGTCTCCAAACACTTGTTGATAACTTATGTTTGACCATTAGTTTGGGGATGATAAGCTGAGCTGAGATGCAATTGGGTGCCTTGTATCTTGAACAGTTCTTGCCAAAAATTTCTTGTGAAAGTTGGGTCACGATAAAAAAAAATAGAGTGCGGCATGCCATGAAGCTTGAAGACCCGATCCATGAAAATTTGAGCCACTGTGGATGCTGTAAATGGGTGTTAAAGAGCGCAGAAATGAGCATACTTGGAAAGGAGATCAACAACCACCATGATGACTGATTTATTTCCTGATTTGGGTAAGCCGGTAATAAAATCCATAGAGATATCCTTCCAAATAACAGGTGGAATCGAGAGCGGTTGTAGTGTGCTCGAAGATTTGAATGTTTCTCCCTTGTTGCGTTGACACACATCACATTCAGCGATAAAATTACGAATGTCCTGTTTCATACCATCCCAGAAAAAGGGACGTTTGACCCTGTCATAGGTTTTGGTGAACTCGGAGTGCCTCGCTGTGGATGTATCATGAAGCTCAAAAAGTACCGTGGATTTAAGCTTTGGTTGTTTACTTAAATACAAACGACCTTTGTATCGAAGCTCATCATGGAGATAAGAGTACCTTGGGGAAGCTAGAGCATTGGACTGCAATTGTTGGATAAGATGCAAACTTTTGGGATCTTGTAGCCATTCCTGGTGAACGACTTGGAACCAATCTGGTACAATGAAGGAAAGAGAAAAAAGGGATCCTTCATCTTCATATTTTTGGTAAAGTGCATCCGTAACCACATTTTCTTTGACTTTCTTGTAAATGATCTCATAATCATATCCAAAGATCTTAGTCACCAATTTTTGTTGCTCTGGGGAGGAAATGCGTTGTTCCAGAAAATACTTGAGGCTTTGATGGTCTGTCTTAATTTGGAAACATTGCCCCAATAGATAAGGGCACCACAGATCGAAGGCATGCAAAATAGCCAACATATCCTTTTCATAGATGGATTTGCCTAGATTTCTTTCAGATAGCTTCTTGTTGGTAAAGGCCAAAGGTCGACCCTCTTGCATAAGGACAACACCAATTCCTTTCCCCAAGGCATCACATTCCAACACAAAGGTCTTTGTGAAATCAAGAAGGGCCAAGACTAGAGTGGTGCACATGGCCGTATTCAAGGTGTGAAAAGCTTGAGCAACAACTAGAGTCCAAGTGAAAGAGTTCTTTTTTAGGAGAGCAGTGAAAGGTGCTGCAATCTTTCCATAATTCTTAACAAACTTGCGATAATACCCTATTAAGACCACAAATCCATGCAAGCTCTTGAGATTCTTTGGGTGAGGCCAGTCTTGCATAGCTTCAATATTTTTAGGATCCACCCCGACACCATCCTTGCCAACTAGATGACCCTAGTATTCTACTTCTGAGGTGCCAAAAGCACATTTAGACTGTTTCAGGAAAATTGGGTGCTAAGAGAGTAGATGGAGAAATCGATCCACATGAGAAAGATGGTTTGTCCAGGTTTTTCTATAAATGAGGATATCATCAAAGAAAACTAAGACAAAATGACAGAGAAGAGGATGAAAGACATGATTCATGAGGCTTTGGAAGGTGGAGGGGGCATTACACAAGCCAAAGGGCATGAACAAAAACTCATAGTGGCCCTCATGAGTTCTAAAGGCAGTCTTGGGAATGTCTGTGTTAGTAACATTTCTCGTCTGAGGCACGAGAGCGTTCAGGTCTGCAAGTGGCGCGAGAAGCGCCTGGGCGCAGCATGGAAAAATCTCATTTTTGGCTTCCAAGCAAGTAAGCGGGCAAGATTATATTGTCGACGGTCAGGATTCATCCATAGGAGCAGATCAACGGTTGGTGGGAAATCGCGTCTAGCGGAGCTGCGCTGAGATTAGCATGATGGATAGTGCCCATATTGTATATAGGAAAGGATAACAGCCATCCATCCAAAGGACACGTGGCGTGAGAACTAGTCACGTCGATTTTTCGGCATTCGGGAGTTCAAAGGGTGAGGGTTCTATGTCATTCTATATCTCGAAACCACGAACCCCGAAGCGCCGAAAGCGCCCAGAGTCAGGCCCGTAGTATCACGGAGCATTCTCAATCATCCATCCAAGAGGGACACTTGGTGCACGATTAGGCTCCTCACCTTTTCAACCATCGCGACTCCGAGGCACAAGGACCAGCTCCGTCATATTCCCGATGCGCGAGGTGCCAGGAGCGTCTAGGACCCGGGGCCCACAGCATCGTCGAGTAAGTTCAGAACCGTCAAATATGAGAGGGACGCGTGGCGCCCAATCAAGACATCTCGACATTTCGCTCATCGCGACTATGATAAGCAAGGATCAGTCCCTTCCTATTTGCGAACACCGAAAGCGCCTTTTAGAATAAACGCAGGGTCACAACCCGTGGTCACATGGGAAAATAGAAAGAGCTGTGAAAAAGGGGCCAAGTGTGTCGAGTCCAGTCGCTGAAAGGATCATCGTGATCTCCAGATGCCATTTGATCTGACCTCAGTCCTGGTTTTCACCTGGAGTAAATGAAGGTGAGAAGGGGTGGTTGAAACCTCTCCTCATTCATTAAGTGTAGGATATGGAGGGTCTGGTAAGCTGTCTGCTCGAGAGGGTCCTGTGTACCCATTTTTCCAAAGAAGACCATGCCAAGTCCTCGACTAGCCAGAGAGGTTTGCACATGCCAACTCGGCATTTACTGGCTCAGCTACTCCCCTTGTAGGAGCCATGCACAGTTAAGGTGGCGTCTGATGAAGAATATCCGTCCGAATTTGGCTGAAGGGACACCAAGCTTTGGATGACTGAACACGCCTCTGTTAGGCGAATTCTTCTGAGTATATAGACTCAGTTTTTGTATTTTGTAAACATCGATGGTTGAGAAAGGCTCCCGATTGTAAAGTTTTGATGAAGCGTTGGTCGCTCTGGTTAATGTATAAGGCATTTGAGACTTCTTACTTTATGGATGTCAGCCTCTTTTCCATCTCTTTGTTTACTGTGTTAGAACAACTCAGAATTGGAGGATCTAGTCGATTTGTAGCTGTTATAGGATGATGTAGGTTGGATCACTGTAACAGTTGCATTGTTTCTAATCAGTTCCTGTGATTTTCTTAGCGCTGAATGACTTGGAATTGGAGGATCCAGTCGAGTCACCCTTCAAATCCTTGAAGCTTTGGACCAAGAGGATCTTGGCTTATGAGTTTTTCATCCTCAAGCTTCCGAAGGACTGTTGCCTGAGGCAGTCTTGCTCACCCTTCTCACAAGTCTTCCATCTACCACCCTTTAATCCATTTACTGATGGAAGTTGGATCAAGACCTCCCTTGTTGTCTACATACCAGGCCCGGTCTCCTGAGTTAAAGCTATATCTTCTTGAGTCTTTATCCATTCGATCACCCCATTAAACAAATCGTGACATAAACTGTTGGGCGTTGGGCTCTGCTCCTGCAAGCAATCCAGGAGTGACTTCTGACGCTAACAGTCTACCTCTTTCATACATATCTGGTGGTAGCCCAAACGAAGATCAAGTTTAGTAAGGAATTGGGTGCCACTCAATTCATCCAGGAGGTCATCAATGATAGGAATGGGAAATTTTTCTTTAATGGTAAGTTTGTTGAGGGCACGAAAGTCAGGACACATTCGCCAAGAACCTTCTTTCTTCAGGACCATGACCACAGGAGAAGAGTAGGGACTCATACTAGGGCTGATAAGACCTGCATTAAGGAGTTCCTGGACCACTTTCTCAATTTCAATTTTTTGGGAAAAGGGGTGATGATACAGACGAATATTGGGAGGAAGGATTCCGAGTACAAGGGGAATGGAATGATCATGAACACCACGGGAAGGAGAGTCATTGAGGAGTGGAAAAGACCAATCGATGTTTAGAAAGGATGGCTTGGAGGTCTTGCAGCACCGAGGGTGTCTCTGTTGCTTGTATGGCATGGAGTTGGGCGATAACACCAGAATGACCTTTTTTGAGAAGATTTTCCATGCGATGGGAACTAATGATCTCAGAAGAACTCACGGTGATGCCTTGGAACTTATATTGATGGCCCTCCTGGTCGAATTTCATGGTTAAGTCCTTAAAATCCATGAGAATGGGACCCAAAGTCCTTAGCTAGTCTGCACCCAACACAATGTCAAAACCTCCCATGTCGATAGAAAACATATGAGATTTCAGGTGGTAGTCACAATTTTGGAGACACACATTTTCACAATTCCCTCCACATTTCATGGAACCACCTTTGGCAATCATGATTTGGAAATTATTGACGGCATGGATGTAGCAATGAGATTCTTGGGAAATGTGGCGATGAATAAAATTATGGGTGCTTCCACTATCAACCAGAATGATGACCTTTTGATGCTTGATGTAACAAATTTTCTTGAGGATTTGGGGAGTGGAGAAGCCAGTGAGAGCATTGAGGGAAATGACCAGTTCTACTTTGAGAGGGTCTGAGGGAGGGGTTATGTTAGTGGAATCAGGTGACTCAGACACAAGGGGATTTTCTACATCCTCTTCTGAAATATCCTTGGAGATGGACATAAAAAGATTTGTTTCCTTACACTTGTGGTCCGAGAAATATTTGTCATCACAATTATAACAAATGCCTTTGAGTTGGCGTTCATCCATTTCATCCCTGGTCAATTTTTGGATCTTTAGTGTAGCAGAGGGAGTAGTGGGATTTACTAGTTTAGGGCGAGGGATAAAGGATGGTTTTCGGTTTTAAGAAGATACAACCTGTTGTGCTTCTTTAGATCTTTTAGTATCCTCCACCCAACTTTGAGGCTAAGCCATGAGGACATGGGCCCAAATATCATCCTTGAGGCCACTGATAAAACACTCTCATAAAAAGGTATCAAACATGCTCTCTGTCCAAAAATCCAGGTGCTCAAAGGTAGCTATAATGTCTTCCACTGTTCCTAATTGTTTCAACTTTGTCAAATGGCCCAAATGGTTGGTTTCAGTGTCAAATCATTCATAAAGATCTCCCACAAAGTGTGTCCAAGCAATATACCCTTGACGAGAAGTTTTTCTCCATTGCCACCATTACCAACGTTCTAGATCTAGATGGAGAACAACATACTGAAGTTTGGCCAAGTCACCTATAATGTTGTATAAAGAGAAATAATGTTCCATTTGGGTTACCCAACCAGTGGGGTCCGAGCCATAAAATTTGGTCACATCCACCCACGGAAGGTGTAGGTCACGTTGAAAGTGATGGTTCTGAAAGTTATGGGAATGAGAGGAATGTTCACCGTCAGTATTTGGAGGCCAGTCAGAGGAAGGGTTATCTATAGGGATATGAAGCTTGGTTCAGAGTGACAAAAAGACATATTCAAGATGGCTGGTCAGGTCTTGTTTGATTGCCTCCATTGAGGATTGCATGGTTTTATTGATGGTGACAACATTTGGCACTGAGGTGTTTCACTTCTTGTTGGGTCTCGGTGAGACTAGATTGCAAGGTATTGAAGCGAGCTTCCAAGTCTTGGCTATGGGTATGGGCCATGAGGATGAGGGAACCGAAAATGGACGGGTGGGGTCAAAAATTTTGCTGAAAAATGATATGTATGAATGTAATACGGGTGAAGAGATGAAGCTAATGGAATAGGTCTCAAATAATGGTGAAAAAATATCAATACTTTTTTTTTTACACCTGTGGAGTTATACTTCGTTCTGAAGAATACTCCAGTGATGAAATGTCCAAATGATTAATCAGGAAGAACTGTGTAGTGATTTGGCAACCTAAACATGGTTGCACAACAATAAATCTTGTTTGTTTTAATTTGTTTATGTTTTTGTCCTCAAGGGTTAGGTATTCAAGGGTTCTATAGACAAGGGTTTGCCCTGTGCTATAGCTCTCTGATATACGTGTGGGATCCAACAATAGTACTTGGCCCAATATCTCAGGGCACTATCTAAGGAGGATAGACAATACCCTTAGCCGTACTACCCAACTACCCAGGTACTAGAGAGTATCTTCCCAAGTGCTATTCTCGGTGACACTATAGCAGTCAGGCAACCGATCAATTTATCTAAAGAGGGATTCAGGTAATATAAGTTGATCCATACACAGGTGTTGTCTGATGCGCTACCACTCAAAGGGGTACCAACAGGGGTTACACAGGTGGCCAACATATGTGCGCTTAAGTACCACTTATATTTCTTGCGTGTATGAATCCCTCAACCGCGGGTTTATGTGAATAACGGCAGATATATGTGGCTTAAAGAAGCCATAATACGTCTCTACCCTAAAAAAATAAATTAACCCACACTTTCTGCCGAGGAAAGTGCTCTGATACCACTTGTAATATACGAGATATAAAAAGTATGCAGAACATAAATAAAATGCTAGAAATGGTAGAATAACAACAATATAACTAGAACAATCACCACAATAGCACTGAAATGATATAAGAATAACAACATAAATAGCACTTTGATTCTGAAAGCAATGTTCACGGACCTCTTTGAGCGGGCAACCTCCAGTTGAGCAGAGCTCTATTACAATAATATTCAAGATAAGGTTCTCATACCCTTGACTCCTATTTATACTAAATATGTCTATCAAAAGAAACATCTGGAGGAAGATCCTTCTAGAAGTGAAAGCTTATATTAGGTCTTCTTACATTCGACTTATTCTATTGTATTGCAAGGCCTTATTAATATTGACCTTTATTACATCTGAATATATTGTTCTACCTATGTGCGGGTTAGGACCCTAACATTTAAATTCCTTCTTTTGTTGAAGTGCAATGTGATATTGTTACTACAACTAAAATCTTTCATCCATTATTATGATGAGATCTTGATGTGCTTGCTCTCCTCTGTTATGAATTTCTTGCACCATGCCTGCTTGCAAGTCTTGTAGTCTTCGCATGGAAAACATTGATACAACTAGGTTCATATGTCCTAATGACTTGACATGTTGTTGCAATTTAGTTGTTTGAAATTTTAGTGCATATGTCTCAAGTTGTAGTATCATGTGCTCGAATGCTAACTGGGTCAAGACCGGATGCACACTTTTTGTTTCTTTTCCTGGAATATTGGATTGTCCTCCCTTGGGTCTACTCTCTTTTGCTAGGCTAGCAACTACTTAGAGCTGCTGGAGTGTTTCCAACTGATCCTGCACTCTCTTCTATTGCTCTTCTTTCTTCCTTGTTGACTCCTCCATTAATTCTTCTATGAAATATCATACCTAGTAGCCTATTATGTCCATATCATCACTAGTTAATGTATAAATTGGTTTTTCTTTGTGCGTCTTAGTTTCCTTGTGTTCCCCTCCTGCTAGTTCTTTCCCCTTATCCTTCCTTTTTAATCCTATCTCGGGGCTGTCGATGGGCTAGACATATCACCTGTGCCATTAGTATGATCATTTCCCTACTCATCATCTGATTCCTCATCACTTTTATCTTTCTCTTCTTCCTCTTATGATTGTCTTGTTTTCTCTGCTGGTGTTTTCCATCCATCTTCCAGTCATTCACTATCAAACACATGTCCTCTGTCGTCAACCTGTAACTAGTTGGAAACCATTGGCATCCTGGGTCCTTCTTGGCCTACACATACATGTGGTGCATGAATGATTTAAACCGCATGATATGCTTGTATGTTGCTACTGTCTCTCTTGATATGTGCAGTGTGTGTTCAACTAAATGCGTGATATTTTCCAAGTATACATAAAATGTGGCATTGGAGTATTTTGTCTTCTCTTAATCATTGTATGCCATAAGTTAGCATATCTCCCAGCCAAATTGCCTCTATATGATGTGCACATTTGTTGGTAGTACCTTGGTTCTTGCCACACAATTAGCACAATCAAGATAAAAAACCAGGCATACTGGAATTTCGTGCCCTTTTCCTGGGCCTCAGTACAATCCTGCAAAATAAGGTTCACCAAGTAGGTGGCCAAGTTCATTAGAACCCCTTCGACACATTTCTCTACAACTACAATGACTGCAACCGATACTTCATTTTTGTGACATTTTCACAGTAGCTTGTAGGTCAACACTTGCATCACAAACCTAACATTTTTACCATTGATGTTTTTCACATCCAACCCCCTCTTTCCCATGAATGTCTAGAACTTTTTCATCATCGACTCTAAGAGGGCTCGTTCTCCTGCCTTCTTGAATAAAAGGGTTGGATCTTCACTAGCTTTTGGAAGTCTTGTAATGCGTGTAATAAATGTAGTATCGATTGATATTGGGGGATCAAGCCAAAGTTTCCCCCCATGAACACATTTGAGAAACATCTTCACACATGCATTAATCTCCAAACTTCACTTGAAATGCAGAATCTCCAACAAGTTCAATATACCTGACTTCTCCAACCCCATTTCCCACTCCTGTGTCTCCAGCAGGATTGCTCCTATACCTAGTACGCTCCTAGTGCACAAATAATTTTTCCTGGATAGCTCTGAGATTTTTTGTGCATCAATGATATCATGATCCATAAAATTTAGGCTGAAAACATTTCCAAGCATTTCTCCGTCACTTCTTACAACAGGCAGAACCAATGCTGTTGGAAGCGGGTACTTCCCATTGGCTGGTACTGGAATCAATGGCACATTATCCATCATTGGGGGTAGGTAATATTTGTGGAAAATTTCTTGTGGCACCGAAGTCGAAGCTCTGGCTACTTCCTCAACCTCTAGTGTCACTACTGGTCGTTTTTCCTGTTTCTACGTTGTTGTAGATGACGCTCTAACTTTTGGCAAGGCCGTTCATCTTTTGTGATGGATTCCTAGACTAGCTCTGGGTATGTTCTCGAGTAGCTGTAGCTCAGCTATGGTTCACTCAGATTCACTCTGGTTCGCTCTGTTTATCTCTCACTTGCATGCAACAATGACTTACACTTAACGCCCTTCTGTTGTTTTTCTGCCTTCGTGCCAATTGTACATGTCTCATCCTGCCTTAACTACCTTATCCAATCTTCCACCATGGTTGCTGAGTTGTTAAATAAATTCTTATTTATTACCAAATCCGTCATGTGATTTTTCCTTCGTACTGCCAATATTTTGTGATTTACGACGAATTTTACCATTTAATATTATATAGTTCCTTTATGACCTGTCACTCCCACTTCATAGCCGTCGTTTCCATGCTTTAATGCTTTTAAAGGTCTTGTCATTGCCAAATTGCGCAACAATTCTTGTTGTTGCATCTCTGTACTTCTCAGTCTTTCTCTTATATGTATTTCTTTATGAATTGGTGCAATTCTATTCTGATGTGTGATATCCATGCCTTCTGTGCAAGTTTTTATACCTTCATACTCTGTAATTTTTTTTTTTTCTATATCTACTCTTTCTTTGATTTTCTTCCCTTTTCTAATTTTTATCTGTTTTTTTGTGTTTTTCCTTCCTACTATGGTACAACTACTATGAGACATGTGTTCTGGCACAACCCAGATTACTGCGCAGAGTGTCGACCATCTCTATAGAGTTTCCACTGACTTCCATTCACCATTCCTCCTAGCACTTCTCCATTCAAGGTTTCCAACTGTGCAACACCTATTTCTGTTACATGATGAATCACATAGGGTCCTAACTAATGCATTCTAAACTTTCTTGGATGTTGCATGAACTTACTGTCATAGAGAAATACCAAATCTCCCACTTGAAATTTTTTTTGTTTAATGTGTCGATCATGCCAATCATTCTCTCTTTCTTTTTGAACTTGATGATGGAAATCTACGACAAACTGATCTTCTTCAAGCTATTGTTGGAAAATTTATTTTTTTCATTGATTTCAACCCTATTCATTGGTTTTGGACCCCAATATTGATGAAGGTATTTGGACATGAAGGGCAATACACATGCAGATACAACACCCATGGATGGATAATATACATCATGTTGTTTCTGGTGGTAGGTGGCACGTCATGTGGATCCTCATGGTTGAGGAGAAATGAATTTTTGAAGATGACAAAGTGAATTGAAGAAGGAAGTACAAGTCATCCCTAAAGATAATTAAAGAAAAGAATTACAAAATAAGAAAGTGGCAGGTCGGCCCTAATGTTAAAAGGAAGTTACATAAAGGGTATAAATACATCTCATTAAACATTCATTTTTTAACACACACAAGTTTGTTAATGAACAAAGAGATATAAGTCGAATTTCAGAGGAAATCTGAAGTAAAGAAGGCCGAATTTCAAAGGAGGATGAAGTCTTTTGGTGATGTGTTCTAAGGTATGTTATTTACAGGTCATCTTACCATCTGCGCTATAACTTGTTTTCTAGAATGATTCAGATGGTGAAATTTGTATGCTATTGATAAGACATATCTAGGTACTTGTGGTGAAAATTTCAGCTCTTTATTCGCTATAATTTTGGAGATAGACTATGTGGAAGATAGGGTTTTTGACTAGTCCTCAAGCTAGTCATAAACATGTGTTCCGGGTAAAACAATCATAAAGTCTTCATATATAATCCAAATGAAGTGAGACCAATTGCATTGGAAATAACACGGGCTTTAGTTTCTTGTGTACGAATTTTAGAATCTTATGTTAAATATTGAGCGTGGGGCATGCTGTACAAGTTTACTCTCCCGAATAAACCAGAATTGAACAAGGTCTAGCATTTTCTCTATAACTCCTTTTCTGGGAGGATTCAAGGAGTGAAACTTGTAGGAGTTCTAGAGAATACACTGAGTTATATTATCTACAGGATCATAGTATTCTAAGAAGTGAAGAATTGTGGAAGTTGAAGAAGTCTCAAGAAGCATTATCAGGTTCTCTTTGATGGTTGGTTGATGGTGATGATTTAATGTAAAGTTTTATTATCTCTCATATATTCTTGGGTGGAAGGAAAGGGAAAGGATGGAGAGGTCAACCCTCTCTTGATATTGGAGGTTTGTATCTTCCTTTTGGAGGTTTATCCGTCCCTTTATATTTGGAAGTTGTAGCTACCTTTGGAAGTCATTACTTCCCTTGAACAATAACTATTGGTTATTTCTCATATATTGTGCATGGTGTATTTGTTGAAATTACTAAGACAATTGAGGGGGGGGTGAATCAGTTGTTACTGTGCTTAAACAATTTTAAGTCTATTGAACTGTTTTTAATCTTTCTCCAAGTGACCATCAATATTATACAACATATGGACAACATAAATAATGAGCATCAGTCACACATAATATATACACAGAGACAAATTTTCACAAGGAAACCCATAAAGGGAGAAAACATCTTCTTCTTCGAAATGATAGGCAGTATTTTAAGTTCTGTACATCATATATGTTTGAGCACCAACTCAAAGTGAGGCTACTACCTCTGTTTCACAAGCTCCAACTTGTTGAGAGCACCAAATCTCTGGTTTCTCTAGCACCCACTAGAAGGAAGCACCAACTCCCTGAGTGTTCCAACACCGACTGGACGAAAGCACCTACTTCCACTTATACAAGCACCAACTTGCATACAGAAAACTCTATGTTTTCCCAAGCACCACCCTGCCACCCTATTTTCTAGCCACAACTAGATGGAAGCTACAACTCCCAATATTCAAGCATCAACTTGAATATCAGAGGACCACAATCCTCCCTAGCACCACCCTACCTCCCTATTTATAAGTAAACTGATTGAATGACCAATAATGTAGGTGTTTTAATTCTTACCACTTCTCTTCTGTCCTACAATTCTTCTATGCTTCTATCTGTTCTGCAATTCTTATATGCTTCAGGCTGTTCTGCAATTCTTCTCTTGCTTTTATCTATTCAACATCTATTACTCATCTCTGAGTTTTATCTCACATTGTGCATACTGTCGGTCTCACACTGCGCATACTGTAATTTTCCCTTTCTTACAGTTCAACTCATTTTTCATTCAGAACAACCACTCTCGCACAGTCACTGCGCTTTTCTTTTATCCACTCCCACAACTTCAGTTACACCTCGAATTCCTAGGACAACAACGCTTAAACCACTGAATCACCAACCGTCCTAGAACCATGATTCGATTCTTCTAACTGAATCATAACAGAACAATTAATCGTAAAGATCAATAGTATCCCTTCAATCAGATTTCCATTTAACAAGAATCATTGTATTAAATATGCAAGGTCTTGCGTTTATCCCATATGCTCATTGGTTGTGACCATGGGCCTAATGAAAATGCATTTCTCATTTCTCATTTCGGGAATCCTCCGTTGAAGGGTCTTGACACTCCAAGTTGTGATCCCCGAAATGGAGCTTAGCAATTAGCTCCTTTTCTTAAGACTTCGATGATGTGACCTTGTCTATGACCACGGGCTAGACCTTATCGTGATTTCGCATATCATGAGTTGCAAGGTTAGAGCATTTCCTTCCTTTGACTTTCTAGTCAGCGAAATGTTAATCCCTCACCACATGTCCCTCTTGGATCAACGGTCAAGATCTTATCGCAATTTTTCAACTTCACGGGCCTTTGTCATGCCTGATCAACATGCCACGATCTCCCTTTGATCAACGACTAAGATTAAGTCATGGTTTCACATTTTGTGATTTCATAGGATAGAGCACCTCCTTTCTTTGACTTTCCAGTCAGGGAATAGCCAATTGCTCGCCATGTGTCCTCTGTATCCAATGTTCCATACCATACATCGATCCAAAGGTCCAGATCAATTCTCAGGATTTCACATATCGCAAGTTCCCACACCATGTTTCGTTGACTCCTCCATTGTGTAGGTCAGCGAAATTCTAGTCACTTGCCACGTGTCCTTCTTGAAGATGGACGGTCCTCTTGCTTTCAGGATTTTGTAGGCCCATTTCATCTTTCACGTAAAGACTGTGCTCCTTCTTATGGATCCAATGACGGTCGATCTTCGGGCTTAGATCTGACGCCTGAGATCTATTCTCTTCTACTGCATGCTCCTCCTATCTAAATTCAGATCTGACGGTCATTGGGAATTCTGAATGGGATCCAATTATCACTGTTTCTCTTCACTGTTGATCTTTCCATTTCCATACCATTATCGTTGTGCTACTGATTGTGTTGATCTTCACCATCAATTACAAACAAGCATACTCTGCCTCTGTCTGAAAACATGCCAACAATCTCCCCCTTTGGCATTGATGGAAACCCCTTGAAAAACAAGCAACTATACCACTGTAGCATCCTTGAAATTACCACACTTTCTTCCCCGTTGACATCAATGTCAAAGAAGAAACACACTCCCTTTGATATGTTGCGGTACATACTCAACTATGAGAAACTTAGAAATACAACATATATTCAATAAGTACTCCCCCTGACCAGGTGAACAGATTAGACAAAGGAATTTATAACCCCCAACTTTTGAAGAAGATATCCAAAAGGGGTCGCTGCTAATGGTTTAGTAAAGATATCAACAATATGTTATGTGGAAGGAATATAATTCAGCTGAACCACTCTGTTTGTAACTTGTTCTCTGAGAAAATGGTATTTTATTGGGATATTCTTAGTCTTGGAGTGAAGAACAGGGTTCTTGGAGGCACTAATGGCACTGGTGTTATCACAGTGAATTGTAATCGGATCTATATAGTTTACCTTCAAATATGCAAGAGTTTGAATCATCCACAAAATCTGAGTGCAACAAGTAGCAACATCAATGTACTCTGCTTCTGTAGTTGATAATAAAATAGATCTCTGCTTCTTACTAATCCATGCTACCAACGAGTCACCCAGGAAGAAGGCACCTCCACTGGTGCTCTTTCTCTCATCCACTCAATTTGCATAATCTGCATCTGAATAAGCTGTTAACTGAAAATTTCGATTTCTGGGATACCACAGACCATAAGTCATTGTTCCCTTCAAGTATTTGAATATCCTTGTGACAACTACCAAGTGACCTTGTTTAGAAGCAGACTGATAACGACCTACCATTCCAACAACTTGCATTGTATCAGGACGAGATGCTGTGATGTACATACGACTACCTATCATATATCGATATGTCCTTTGATCAACATCAGGTGAAATATCATCTTTACTGAGATTGCAACCAACCACCATAGGTGTACTTACAGGAGAGGAATCCTCCATCTGAAATTCTTCAACATCTCTTTCAAGTATTTTTCTTGAGAGATAAATATTCCTGTAGAACTCTGATTTACTTGTAAACCCACAAAGTATGACAGTTCTCCTATCATGGACATCTCAAAATCTGTTTGCATAGATTTAGAAAACCACTGGATAGAGGATTCATTAGTACAACCAAAAATAATATCATCTACATAAACCAAAACAACTAGTAAATTATCACCTTCAGACTTAATGTAGATATTGTTGTCAATAATACCTTTCTTGAACCCTTTGTCTTGTAAAAATTTGTCCAGTCTATAATACCAAGCTCATGGTGCTTGTTTCAGTCCATATAAGGCCTTCTTCATCTTGCAAACATAATCAGGATTATCTGTCAATGAGAATCCTTCAGGTTTCTCCATATATACTTCTTCCTCTAGTTCTCCATTAAGGAATGCTAACTTAACATCCATCTGATACACTTTAAAGTTCTTATGGCATAAATATGCAAGGAACATTCTGATGGCTTCCAATCTTGCCACTGGTGCAAAGGTTTCATCAAAATCCTGATCTTCAACTTGTGCATACCGTTTACAGGCCAATCTAGCTTTATTTTATTCTTGAACA
Organism: Picea engelmannii; assembly: GCA_009831015.1. Lineage (NCBI taxonomy): Eukaryota > Viridiplantae > Streptophyta > Pinopsida > Pinales > Pinaceae > Picea > Picea engelmannii. The sequence continues at coordinate 606,532 of ML783327.1, read as the reverse complement.
CCCATTTGGAACCTATTACATTCTTATATTCGGGTCTAGGAACAAGCTCCCAAGTATTGTTCTTCTCAATCTGATCAATCTCTTCATTCATATCTCTAATCCAATCATCATGCTTGTTGGCTTCATCAAATTTTTTAGGTTCAATCATAGATAGAAAATAAACATGAGATTGTTTTGAGTCTTTAATCAATTTCCTTCTTGTTTGAACTCCTTTATTTATATCTCCAATTATCTGATTTTTAGGATGATTCTTTCTAATAGTTCTGAGAGGTGAGTTTGTTTCTTTCTGCTGATTTGTGTCAGCCTGAGTATTTGTATCTTCATCTAATTCAGATTCTTCTCTTTCTGATCCTTGGACCTATTCATCTTCATCTTCAACTATATCTTCTGTGCTTGGTTCAACACTGCTTATATTTCTGACTGAGACTTGTTCATCAACTTTTATGTCGATACAATCAACCAATTTATGCAGCCTCTTAATGTGGCATCTGTACCCTTTAATTTTTGTAGCATAACCTAAGAAGATACCTTCATCAGCCCTGCGATCATATTTTCCAATATTTTCATCATTATTCTTAATATAACATTTACTCCCAAAGACTTTAAAATGCTTGATTGAAGTAGGTCTTCCAAACCATAGTTCATAAAGAGTCTTGTCATTGTGTGGTATGAGATGTGCTTTGTTAAGGATATGAACAACTGTATGAATTTATTCCACCCAATATGTCTGAGGTATGTTCCTTTCATTCATGATTGACCTTGCCATTTGTTGTACTGATCTATTCTGCCTCTCAACAACTCCATTTTGTTATGGAGTCCTTGGAATTGTGTACTCTCTTTTGATTCCATGTTTATCACAGAACTCTTTGAAGTTCCATGAGATAAACTCTCCTCCTCTATCAGACCTTACTACCTTCAATATTTTTCCTGTTTGATTCTCAGTTAGAGCCTTAAACACTTTGAATTTTTCAAATGCTTCATATTTTTCCTTCAAACAGGCAACCCATGTTAGTCTAGAATAATCATCAATAATCAACATAAAATAATTCTCTTTTCCTGTACATTCTATCCTTGATGGTCCACATAAATCCATATGTACTAACTGGAGAGGCTTTTTTGTTGAAGGAAAGTTTTTAGATTTGAACTGAGTGCAAGTAATCTTTCCTATCTGGCAAGGTTTACAAACAGAGTCGTATGGCTTTGATATCTTTGGAAGATATTTTACTTCCCCATTGTTTCTGAGCTTGATTATATGATCAAAATTTAGGTGTCCAAGTCTCCTATGCGACAACCAACTTTCATCATATTTTCTTAAGTGGCATTCTTCTTTTTCTTCTTTTAACACATAGACATTGTTTTATGTTCTTATCCCTTTTGCAACCAGTTTTCCTGAATTCAAAGACTTTATTTTACAGTCTTTAAAAGTAAAAACAACTTCACATTCTTTGTCACAAACTTGACTGACACTTAGTAGATTATGTTTCAGACCATCTACAAACAAAACATCTTGATATTTTCCTTTTCCATTACTCAGGCTTACCATTCCTTTACCTTTTATTTTTCCTGGTGCATCGTTTCCAAAAGTCACATTCCCTGATTTGTTTTCACTTAAAGTTAGAAAATTACTTTTTTCTCTAGTCATATGTTTGGAACATCCACTGTCAATATACCAAGGATTCTTTTGTTTTTGGGATGATAACACTAGTCCACACTTGTCATCTACTTTCTTCTTCCAAACCTTAACATTTTCAGCAGTTGGGATCAAATCTGGCTTGTAATTCCTTAAGCGACAATCTGCAGCTTTATGTCCATAATTATGGCAGAGGTAACATTCTGGTTCACTAAATAACATATCATAGCGATTTTTATGCTCATAACTATTGTTATGCTTAACCTTCGTCCTTTTCCCAGCCATCGCATGATTTATAGTCTGAGGTTGTTTGTTGCTTGGTTGTCTCAATCTTTGTTGTGGAAGATGGTTATTCGTTGAGTATCTTGATTGTTCATATCTAAATCTTAAAGAATAGTTTATAGCTTTGTGACCAAAATTAGAGCAGAAAAAACAATAACCATAGAAAAAACCATCGTACCTTGAAAAAATATGTCTTCTTTGAGGAGGTTGATTTCTTTCATGTCGATAATCTCTCTGATCTATAGATTCAGTTCTGGTACTTTTTCTTTCATTCCTTCTTGGTGGTTGATTCTCTTTCTTTGTTTCTGCAGAGTGACTGTTGTCAATGTTTGAGGATTTGACAAACTTGATAGGTTCTGTATTACTTGGATGATCACTACTTGATCCTTCTTCATACCCCAAGCCATCTTTCAACTTTGGGTTTCTTTGCTGATTTAGAATGGAGGTTAATCCTTCTGAATCTTTAATACTTGACAAATTTTGGTGATACAATGCCTTAAACTTCTCCATCCCTTTTATGGTTTTTACTATCTCTTCTTCTAAGGCTTCACACATTTATTTCTTCTCTGATAACTGTTGTTTCATTATGTCCTCTATTTTCTTTGCCTCTTCTAACTCTATTTTTAATAGGGAAAAGTCTTCATCAGGGTTTTTACCATTCATTTTAAAATGTATCAACAACTATTTTTGTTTTCTCTTCTTACATCTGAGTCTGTCAATTTCTTCCAAAGCACTGATTAATTCACCTTCCATATCCACCACTGCTTCTTCATCATCCATGTCACCTTATGTGAGTTTATCATCAAGATCTCCCATAGCCATAAGCATAAAGTCATTCACTTTGTCTTCACATGATGAATCACTATCTAAGTCTTTTGAGGAGTCATCATTGTTTGCACACAAACTTTTATTTTTACCATATTTCTTAAATTTGTATTTCTTTTCATCATCAAAGTTATGGTCTTTTTGGTCGTTTTTCTTGTGGGGACACTTAGATGCAAAATGGCCTATTTTACCATAGTTAAAGCATTTGAAGGGAAACTTGCCTTGATATTTTTTTGATCCTCTCTTTAACCTTCTCACAAATTTTTCTTCAATATCATCTAGCTCTAAATCAAAATTCTTGTCTGCTTTAAATGAAGCCTCTCTAGTAATGGATTTATCTTTGCTAATTCTCATTTCATATGAAGTTAAGGTTCCTAGGAGTTGATTAATGGACAAAGTTTTAAGATCATTTAGTTCTTCTATTGCAGAAACTTTTGGATTAAATTGATCAAGCAAAGATCTTAAAATCTTCTGAACTAAGAATGATTCTTCAAACTTCTCACCAAGACCCTTCATGGAATTCACAAGTTCTTCAACTCTTAAAAAATACTTGCTAACTGTTTCATCTTCATTCATCTTTAGCTGTTCAAATTTCAATCTATATGTTTGAAGTTTGGCATCTTTTACTTTCTCATTTCCTTCATAACTGCTAATAAGTTTATCCCACAGTTCTTTGGCAGTTTGAAGATGCATCACCTTTACAAACTCAACTTCTGCAAGTCCATTCAAGATAGCATTCATTCCCTTAGCATTAAAGCTAAATTATAACTTATCATCCTTGGAAGCTAGCACAACAGGATTTATGTATCCAGTCTCTACTACATCCCAAACATCATCACCTAAGGCCATTAGGTATGTTCTCATTCTAACTTTCCAGTAGGCGAAATTTGTTCCATCAAACAGAGGAGGCTTAGTGGCTGAAGTCCCTTCATGAATTGTCATGTTTAAGCTTACAGATCTACTTTTAGATAAAAGGAACCCACTCTGATACCAATTTTTGAAATTACTAAGACAACTGAGAGGGGGGGTGAATCAGTTGTTACTGTGCTTAAACAATTTTAAATCTATTGAACTGTTTTTAATCTTTCTCCAAGTTACCATCAATATTATACAACATATGGACAACATAAATAATGAGCATCCGTCACACATAATATATACACAGAGACAAATTTTCACGAGGAAACCCTTAAAGGGAGAAAACCTCTTCTTCAAAATGATAGGCAGTATTTTAAGTTTTGTACATCATCTATGTTTGAGAACCAACTTAAAGTGAGGCTACTACCTCTATTTCACAAGCTCCAACTTGTTGAGAGCACCAAATCTCTGATTTCTCTAGCACCCACTAGAAGGAAGTACTAACTCCCTGAGTGTTCCAACACCAATTGGATGGAAGCACCTACTTCCACTTATACAAGCACCAACTTGCATATAGAAAATTCTGTGTTTTCCCAAGCACCACCCGGCCACCCTATTTTCTAGCTACAACTCCCAATATTCAAGCATCAACTTGAATATCAGAGGACCACAGTCCTCCCTAGCACCACCCTACCTCCCTGTTTATAAGTAAAATGATTGAATGACCAACAATGCAGGTGTTTCAATTCTTACCACTTCTCTTCTATCCTGCAATTCTTCCATGCTTCTATCTGTTATGCAATTCTGCTCTGCTTCATGATGTTATGTAATTCTTCTCTTGCTTCTATCTATTCAACATCTGTTACTCATCTTTGAGTTTTATCTCACACTGCGCATACTGTCGGTCTCACACTGCGCATACTGTAATTTTCCCTTTCTTACAGTTCAACTCATTTTTCATTCAGAACAACCACTCCTGCACAATCACTACGTCTTTATTTTATCCACTCCCACAACTTCAATTACACCTCAAATTCCTAGGACAACAACTCTTCATCCAGTGAATCGCCAACCGTCCAAGAACCATGATTTGGTTCTGCTAACTGAATCGTAACGGAATAGTTAATCGTAAAGATCAACAATAGCCCTTCGATCAGATTTCCATTTAACAAGCATCGTTGTATTAAATTCGCAAGGTCTTGCGTTTATCCCATATGCCCACTGGTTGTGACCATGGGCCTAATCAAAATGCATTTCGCATTTCACATTTCAAAAATCTTTTATCGAAGGGTCTTGAAACTCCAAGTTGCGATCCCCGAAATGGAGCTTAGCAATTAGCTCCTTCCCTTAATCCTTCGACGATGTGACCTTGTCTATGACCATGGGCTAGACCTTATCGCGATTTCGCATATCGCGAGTTGCAAGGTTAGAGCATTTCCTTCCTTTGATTTTCCAGTCAGCTAAATGTTAATCCCTCACCACATGTCCCTCTTGGATCAACGATCAAGATCTTATCATGATTTCACAACTTCACGGACCTTCGTTATGCCTAATCAACGGTCCATGATCTCCCTTTGATCAGTGACTCATATTAAGTCATGGTTTTTCATTTCATGATTTAATAGGATAGAGCACCTCCTTTCTTTGAATTTACAGTCAGTGAAATGCCAATCACTCGCCATGTGTCATATGAATCCAACGTTCCACAACATACCTCGATCCAAAGGTCCAGATCAATTATCAGGATTTCTCATATCGCAATTTCCCACACCATGTTTCGTTGACTCCTCCAATGTGCAGGTCAATGAAATTCTAGTCGCTTGCCACGTGTCCTTCTTGAAGATGGACGATCCTCCTGCTTTCGAGATTTTGTAGGCCCTCTTCATATTGCACGTAAATACCGTGCTCCTTCTTATGGATCCAACAATGGTCTGTCTTCGAGCTCAAATCTGATGCCTGAGATCTATTCTCTTCTACTGCACGCTCCTCCTATCTGAATTCATATATGATGGTCATTGAGAATTTTGAATGGGATCCAATGATCATCGTTTCTCTTCACTGTTGATCTTTCCATTGCCATGCCATTATCACTGCGTTACTGATCATGTTGATCTTTTCCATCAATGACATCACCATCAATGAAAAGAACGCATACTCTGCCTCTGTCTGAAATCATGCCAACAATATTATGGTGTATTTGTGTAACTATTCTACTATTGTTCATTTCTAATTGTATATAATTGAATATATGATCTCACTGAAGTATAAATTGAAAAAGTTTTTAAATTGTACTTGATACTGATTCATCCCCCTCTGAGTATCAACCATTGGTATCAGAGCAGGTTTCCTTCATAACAGTTGAACCACTGGAAGGAAAATCCTGAGTAGAGATGGATGACCATGAGCACATTTCAAATGGGATTCAAATATTTTATGGAAGAAATTATGCATATTGGAGTGACAGAGTGAAAAATTTTCTAACACCTTTGGGAGTAGACATTTGGTACTCAATTGTAAATGGCTATGTAATCCCAAATAATGCTCCAATCGATCCAAATGAGAAGAAGCTTATGAGTTGTAATTAAAAATACATACATGTTATTCTAGGAGCATTGGTAGAAACCATTGCTAGCAAAGTGATGGGTTGCAACATTGCTAAAGAGGTATGGGACAAAATCAAGAGTATCTATGAAGGTGATCCAAAAGTTAAGCAGGTCAAGCTTAAAAAACATAGAGCATAATTTTAAAATTTGAATATGGATGAAAAGGAAGATATTGCAATCTATTTTTCTTAGAGTTGATGAAATTGTTAATGATATCAGAGGATTAGGCAAATATCTCAATGAATCCTTGCTTGTACAAAAAGTGTTGAGATCACTTCTCTTGAAGTATGATGTTAAGGTCTTCGCCATTGAAGAAACTAGGGACTTGACCAAAATGACAATGGATGAATTACATGGGTCTCTTATAGAATATGAAATGAGAACAGGTATAGAAAGTGACCAACCAAACAATGAAGCAGCCTTTAAATCCATAAAGAAGACAAAAGACAAGGATAACGACCTTGATGAAGAAACATAAAATTTCATAAGAAGGTTCCATAAGGGTAGTGGAAGATACAAAGGTAAGTCTCCTCTCAAATTCTTTAACTGTGGTAGAATATGACATATTGTTGAAAACTACTTCTATAAAAAGAGAAGTCTCAACAATAAAAAAGATCTTCTACTCCAAGGATGATGACATCTCCTCAGATGAGAGTGATGAAGAAGATAATGATGGAGGAGAAGTCCTCTTCATAACCCAAGAAACCCAGGATGATGACCAAAAGAGTTCTAAAGAAGAAGAAATCATTTCTGAAGAATATCCAGATGAAGAAACCAACCTTGATTCCTTTTGGGGATACAAAGACAATGCAGAGAGTGAACAAGAAGATGGAAATCTTGAAAAGTTGAAGCATGTTGAAACTGAAAATAACAAGCTTAGAAACACAAACATAATACTAAAAGGTTAGTTGAGTAGTTGTGAAGAAGAGAATTACAAGCTTGAAAAGACCATTGCTAGCTTAAAGGAACAATTAGAAGATTATGAGAAATTGAAAGCAAAATTGGATCACACAAAAGGGGAGCTACTATTGACAATAGAAAAGTTGAAGAAGTTTGAAAAAAATCACTGAAAAATTAGATGAGATCCTTAGCAGTCAAAGACTCCAAACAACAAGACATGACTAGGATACAATGACAGTTTGAAGACAATAAAACAAAAGAAAGAATATGAAAATTATTAAAGAAACACTCCAGAATAAGTTGAACAACAAGATAGAAGACTAGAATTTAGAAGGAATGAGACATCAAGAAGATCCTCTCCCATTAGGTATGAAATAAATAATTATGAAGGAAACTACATAAGAATAGATCGTGAAACTAGATGGACCACACCACAAAGAAGATCACTTACTCCCAGGTATCAAAATTTCTTTCTTGGACATTGTTATACTTGTGGAAATTTTGGACACAAGGCAATCAATTTTAGAATCAATGAAAGGAATAACTACGCAAGCTACATGAATGGTGCAAATAGTAGATATGGAAATGTTCGTAGACCTTTCAACATAAATTATAATCCATTTGACCCATTAATGGATCAAAATATTGTATGTTACAAGTGCAATATTCTTGGTCACAAAGCACAAGATTGTAGAGAGATGAAGGAATATAATCGTATGCCAAATGTCCCTATACCAACTACAACATGGAAAAGGAAAGAAATTCCACACAATGAAAACTTCCAAATAGCATTGGTCACTAAAGAATGCAAAGAAGAAAATGAATGGTTCATAGACAGTGGGTGCTCATCTCATATGATCGGAGATCAAAGCAAATTTGTTAGCTTGAAGAAAAAGGGTGGAAATGTTTCATTTGGAGATGAATCATCTACCAAAATACTTGGAAAAGGAACTGTAAATCTTGGAAGTGAAAATGTAAAAGAAAGAAAAGTCCTATTGATTGAATATTGAAGCATAATCAACTTAGTGTCAGCAAAATATGTGATCAAGGATACACTCTTACGTTTGACTCCCGAAAATGTAAAATCAGAGAAAATAACTCAAGAAGATTGGTTGCAATTGCAACAAGAAGACCAAACAACATATACATCCTAGACATGAAGAAGAGAGAGAATACATAAGCCACACAAAAGGATTCCAAGGAAGAAAAATACCCAAAGACCAAAAATAAGGATGAAGTATTATTGAGTGCCACATGGTCAGGGAGAGCAGCCCCAAAGAAGAAGGTCACCTTATGCCATTGAACTCATAGGGAGAAACACCACCCTTTTCCATTGATGTCAAAGGAGGAGAGAAATTTGGATCATGATGACAGGGAAAGCATGAGTGTTTCCATCAATGACAAAGGGGGAGATAGTTGGAAAGTTGGTTGTTGTCATTGATGTCAACCCTAGTCATTGGTTTTGGACCCCAATATTGATGAAGGTATTTGGACATGAAGGAAAGTGCACATGAATATACAACACCCATGTATGGATAGTATACATCATGTTGCTTCCGATGGTAGGTGGCATGTCACGTGGATCCTCATGGTTGAGGAGAAATGAAATTTTGAAGATGACAAAGTGAATTGAAGAAGGAAGTATAGGTCGGCCTTGAAGATAATTAAAGAAAATAATTACAAAACAAGAAAGTGTTAGGTTGAACCTAATTTTAAAAGGAAGTGACATAAAAGGTATAAATAGATCTCATCAACATTCGTTTTTTAACATACACAGATTTTTTAATGAACATAGAGATATAAGTCGAATTTCGGAGGAAATTTAAAGTAAATAAGGACAAATTTCAAGGGAGGATGAAGTCTTTTGGTGATGTGTTCTAAGGTATGTTATTTATAGGTCATCTTACCATTTGCGCTATAAAAAAATTTCTAGAATGATCCAGATGGTGAAATTTTTATGCTATTGAGAAGACATAACTAGGTACCCGTGGTAAAAATTTCAGCTCTTTATTCAGTACAATTTTGGAGATATACTTTGTGGAAAATAGGGTTTTTGACTAGTCCTAAAGCTAGTCATAAACATCTGTTCCAGGTAAAAAAATCATAAAGTCTTCATAGAGAATCCAAATGAAGTGAGACCAATTGCATTGGAAATATTACGGGCTATAGTTTCCTGTGTACAAATTTCAGAATCTTATGTTAAATATTGAGCATAGGGCATGTTGTACAATTTTTCTCTTCTGAATAAACCAGAATTGATTAAGGTCTAACATTTTATCTATAACTCCTTTTTTGGGAGGATTCAAGGAGTGAAACTTGGAGGATTTTTAGAGAATACATTGAGTTATATTATCTATAGGATCATAGTATTCTAATAAGTGAAAAATTGTAGAAGTTGAAGAAGTCTCAAAAGCATTATCAGGTTCTATGTGATGGTTGGTTGATGGTGATTATTTAATGTAAAATTTTATTATCTCTCATATATTCTTGGGTGGAAGGAAGGGGCAAGGATGGAGAGGTCAACCCTCTCTTGATATTTGAGTATTGTACCTTCCTTTTGGAGGTTTATCCGTCCCTTTATATTTGGAAGGTATAGCTACCTTTGGAAGTCATTACTTCCCTTGAACAATAACTATTGGTTATTTCTCATATATTGTGCATGGTGTATTGTGGTGTATTGGTGTAACTCTTCTACTATTGTTCATTGCTCATTGGATATAATTAAATATATAATCTGGTTGAAGTATAATTTGAAAAAGTTTTTAAATTGTACTTGATACTGATTCACCCCCCTCTCAATATAAACATCTATACTAATTACATTAGTCTCTCCTTTACTACACCAGAGTATGATAGATCAGTGACACTGCAATGCACATTCTAGGTAGAATAAAATCCATAGGAATTACTACTTCTTTCCCATAGACCAACCTAAAAGGTGTGTACCATGTTATATTCTTACTTGTAGTCCTATACTCCCATAGCACTATAGGAACTCTTAAGTTGCAATGATCTCTCCCTATATTGAATTTTTTTGTCAAAGAATTCTCCAAGATATTATTGAAAGCTTCCACTATTCCATTGGCCTGAGGATGATACAGGGTACTCTTTTGATGATGAATTTGAAACTCCTTGGTCAATGTTGCAATTGTCGTGTTCAAAAAGTATGTGCCTTGATCACTAAGTAACATGCGTGGACATACAAACCTTGTGATGACATTCTAAAAAAAATACCTTGTGGTAGTCTCCATGGTACAGTCTATAACTAGTGTTGGTTATGCCCATCTTGTTAGGTACTCCATCGCAATGATTATGTATCTCACCCCTAATATTTTTTCTTATGGATTGATTGGCCCTACAAAGTCTATGGCCCATTTCTCAAATTCCTGCAACGTTACTTGTGGATTCAAAGGAATTTCATCCCTCCTAGATGGCTTTCCCACTCTTTGGCATACATCACATGATTGACAGTACTCCTTCGCATATTTTTGAAGTGTAGGCCACCAAATCCTTTCATAAAAAATATTTTGTGTAGTTTCTCTCCCTGCATAATGTTCTCCTACAATCCCATCATGTGTTTCTTTGAGTATCATCGGTCTTTTGTGTTCCAACACACAACCTCTCAATATTCCATCTGCACCCAACTTGTTAAATTCCTTGCAATCGACTGATAATTTGTTTCTTTCATTACCAGTTGTTTCTTTTGCGCAATAGTCATATCTGATGGAGCCATCCCTGTACTTAGAAACTACACGATGTCCAAGAAGTAATCATCCACCATCTTTACTGCAAATAGATGTGCATTTTGGAAGCTGTCATCTAGGTTTCCAACATATTATCCTAATAGTATGCACAATAGATGATATGGTCCTGCATTCAACTTCCATGGTTTCACTATAACCTCAAAATCATATTCATGAAATAATAATATCCATCTTCATATTTCCCCCCCCGACACTGGCTTGTTGACAAAGTATTTTAATGCATAATGGTTTGTATACATCTTAAAGTGAGATCCCAATAGATAATTATTGAACTTCTGTAGTGCATATACCATTTACAATCCTTCTCGTTCCATGGTATTATATTTTTCTCTTCTATTGAAAACTTCCTGCTTGCAAAAGCAGTTGGAATACTTAGAGGGGGGGTGAACCGATATGAGAACTTTATAACAGTTTTAACCCCAATATATATTCTTTTAACTTATTCAACAATGTTCATCAGTTCATCATCAATATATTATTGCATCATAAACATTATCTTCCATCAGGGCATAATAAACAATCATAGACATATCCACAAATACACATTACACCAATATCTACGTGGAAAACCAATGCGAGAGAAAACCACATAATGATTTTATTATATGTCAAAGAATTAAATTCAAGGAAGTACCAACTTCCAATTCTCCAGCTCCAACTGGAAGGAGGATCCAACCCCCTAGTTTCTCAGGCTCCAACCTAAAGGAAGCTCCAACTCCCTAATTCTCTGGCTCCAACTAGAAGGAAGCTCCAACCCCTTGAGTTCTCCAGATCCAACCGGAAGGTCGCTACAATCACCTAGTTCTCAAGCTCCAACCTGGAGGAATATCCAACTCCTTGATTCTTGGGCTCCAACTGAAAGGAGGATACAACCCCCTTCTCTTGCCCCATCCAACCACCCTAAAATATAAGTGTCAAATACCTGATATTTCCATTGTCACTGTGAAACCTATCATTGTAAAACTTGTCACATAAACATGTACCAACAACCTGTACTAACCTATACCAATAACTTGCAACAACTTGTACCAACAACTTGTAACTCTGAACCTGTCACATCAAATGAACAACCAAACCAGATCTAATCACATAGATCAACCAACAAAAAAACTCTCAATCATATGCACAGTATCATCCAAATGTGCATCAACCTAAACCACTCACAACAATTCATAACCATCACCAAAATATACCAAGATCAAGACGTGCTTCTAATAATATGCCAAGACATGTATTCTACATAATCCATAAACCATGTGTGAATAACAAGTGCATCAACTATGCCAAACTATGCCTCATCAAGATACACCAACATCACCATACAATGTACCTCATGTATGTACCAACTCATGAACTATATTTCTCAATCATGTACGTCAACAAGAGGCCTCTAACAATACACCAAACTATCCTTTAACTGAATACAATAAACCCTTACATCAAACCATGTGCCAAAACTTCACTAATATGTAGCCTCAAGCATGTACCACTCATAATCCAATCATACACCAAGACCACTAAAAAATGCCTCTCACAATGCACCACAAGATATGCCAATAAATCAAACTAAGTGAACCAACAATATACTTAAATAGATTTTCTTGAGAACAATCACTACATCAAGAACCATACAACTAATAGCACCTCTAGATGAATACCCAATCTCACAAGAACATACCTCAACCATGTGCACGCATATGCCTCAAATATATCCCAATTATGTATGCCAACTACAAACAACAAATACTCCAGCACTATACCTCTGTAGATATGTCTCATACACTATGTACCATACAACCAATAGTTCCTCTAGGAAAAATCCTCAATCTCCCATGTCCATATCCCAAGAAATCACCAAAAGACCAACTTCAATATTATCATATAACATACCTTTTGTTACTGTAGATAGCTCTGGTGTACCTTCACACTGTCAGAACTTGTTGTAACCTCTCCTCAGCTTTTGCAACCTACAATCCATATCATTCCTTATATCTGATGCTGCCTCACATGACGAAGCTGGTTGTCTCACGAGTAATCATGTGATAGGCTATAACAAACCCGTGGGTATGAATCACGAGACACTGGTAGTTTGACCCGCGGGTATGACCCTAATCAGGTTTTTTTATGATTTTCCCACTCTCTACTACAGCTACAAAACTTTGTCATCACTCTTCCTTCTCTTCCTCGGACTTGCACAACTTCAGATATATCAATGAGTAACTGGAATAAACCTTTCACAAGATAGATTTTCAATGTGCTCAATAGGTGCTAATGGGAGTCTCTTTCTCTCTTATTTACACTCTCCAAGCATAAGGGGTCATCTTATAATTGTTTTACCCAACTTCCCTCTTTTAGGTTTAACCCACTTTATTGTTGCAACTACTTTACCCATAATTAGTAAAATGACCACTTCTTGTTGTAACTAATTACTTTTTAATTATTTTCTTATTTCAACAACTTTACCCATAATTAAATCCTAGTTGCAACCACTTTGACTAGTAAACTTCTTGATGCCTTTCTAGGAGTAGCTTCTAGAATAATTAAATTCTTTGTTGGCCTTTTAGGGGCTTCTAGAATATTCATGAGGGTCCTCCAACTTCCCAAAGCCATATCTCATCAACTGTCAGGAACCATGTGACGTACCACATATCACCGGAAATGAAACAACATGTACTATCCATCTATGATAGTATTCCCTAAAATTACATTGTCCTTCATGTCTTTATTCCTCATACAAAATCAGGTTCCTTAACCACACCTCTGGGGATACCAGAATCTGCTATTGGAATTGCTTCAAGGGTTGACATAAATATCTTAGGGTTGACATCAATATATAATATCAATCTCCAAGGGTTGACATCAATCTATAATATCAATCTCCAAGGGTTGACATCAATGACAACTAGTTGTCCAAACCAACTTTCCAACAAAATCAATTGGGTGATCTATGTATCCCTCCCCTGGTTGGGATAGTACTGCGCCCAATGCTATGGAAAACGTGTCTACAAATACGTGGAACTCCTTGTTCCAATCTGGAAAGTTTGAAATTGGTGCAGTTACTATAGTTTTCTTCAAGGTGTCCAAACCCTTCTAACAGTCCTCGTTCCATTGAAAATTTGCTTCCTTCTTTAGTAAATTTTCCATTGGTGCTGTGATCTGTGCATATCCTTTGATAATTTCCTATAATAACCTGTATGACCCAGAGTTTACCTCAATTGTATGACTGATGTAGGTGGTTCTAAATCCAATATTACTGCAATATTGGTTGGATTTACTAGTAATCCTTATTTTCAAACTACATGTCCCAACACAATTCCAAACAGTGCGCAAAAAGTACACTTCTTCAAGTTCAGTGAAATATGAAACTATCTACATTGATTCAACATTAGCTCGAGGAATTCTATATGACCCTTCAGTGGATTGAACACATTCCAATCATCCAAGTACACTTCAAGGAACTTATGGATAAACTCCTTGAACTCTACAACCACTACTCTGGAAAACACCACAGGGGCATTTTTCAGTCCAAAGGGCATGACTATATACTAATAACTTCCCCATTCTATGGTGAACATACTATTGTACCTATCCTCCTTTTCAATTTTTATCTGATGGTACCCAGAGAAACCATTTGTAAAAGAGTATATTTCTTGGCCTCCTACATTCCTCAGTACCTCATCTATGAATGGTGTTGGGAATGGGTCATGTAAACACACATCATTCAGTTTCCTTAGATCCACATAGATCTCGAGTCCTCTTATCTTCTTGTCCTACACCACCATTGGAATGATCCACTCAGATTATTCTACTAGTTCGATGATTCCTGCGTACAACATCATGTCTATCTCGGCTTTCACCTTTTCCTTGTTCTACAAATTTAACTTATAAGGCCTCTGTCACACTGGCTTAGCTCCCAGTTTCAGTGGAATATTCATCTAGACTAAGTCACCTAATATCCCCTTCATCTCTGGAAATGTTGTTGGGAATATGTCTTGATATTCTTGCAGTAAGTTTGCAATCTTCTCTACTGTCTCATCACTCCAATAATTTCCTATCTGCACAAACTTCATATTCTTTGTCATTTCAATATTTACCTTCCACGTCTTGATTAGATGAGTACATGTGGAGGATCCAAGCTCTGGACCTTCTAATTCTCTTTCTCCTTCTGCCTCAGGTACTTGTACATTCCTAGGATCCTCTTCATCATTCTCTTCCTTCGCCACATTGTAACACTCCAATAAGTCATGGACAATCATATTGGCTTTTTGCACACTGCATACTAGTACAAGCTCCATCGTCTCTTATTCTAAGATGATATTCATTTGAATAGCCTATAACGCTGCATCCATTGAAGGGGATTCATGTTCAAATGTAAATGTAACTTTTAACCTCTAAGCCAACTATTCCCATATTGTTATCTCTCTGCACATTTCCAATTCCAAATACCATCTCTTCAGAATTGTGTCCAGTGTGTGAATAAATATGTGCATCCATTCTGTTTCTGGTACTGAACTCCATAAAGTCCTACATTGTGCAACATGATATTTTGAATAACTCTCTCATGTGTACTTTTTCACATTATTTTCCTCCTCATCCCTGAACCTCACTTGCATTAGTCTTATGCACTGCATCTAGTCCGTCATTCCCTCCTTGTGTGCAACCCACCATCTGGTTGGGTTGGGGTCTCTTTTAGGAAAACATCTAGTGCCAACAACCTTTGTTGTTTGGGTACCTGCAACTCAAATTCCTTTACAAATAAACTTATGTTAGTTAATCCATCATACCTAGGTGGATCACATAGCTCTATTCCAATCCAACGAAAGGATCGGGTTATACATGTATATCGTCTAGTGGAGACTTTATGCATTCTTTGTTTCCTATTCTCTAGACCTTCCTTTGAGTCTGATGCACATGAACTGATACTTCACCAACTTAGCGCACCATCTGTAGTAGGGTTGACATAATCATCCATCTGCACAGTCATATTATATAATTTGTCAATGTCACTCCCTTTGGATGGATCTATGTATCTCTTTCATTCTGATGGGTCCAAGGGCACAATAACTTTCAAATATCATCTCCCACCTTTTCAAATTAATGATCGTCTGGTTATCAAAATCCCATTTTAACCCCATCAATGATGAATATGGTTGACTTTCATATATGATCTTAATCACTTCAAAGTCTTCCACACTGTTCTCACCATCTATGTTCACAAGTACTCATGTCAGGTGACCAATCAATACTATTTTGTGCTGATTCATGAGCCTTAGCTGAAAAGGAGTCCATACTAGCTTGGGTTTTCCCATCAACTCCCATGTCTTCTTAAGTGAAATGTTCACATTAGATCCAAAATATAAGATGAAATTATCCACATCATACTCTCCAACTTTCACATTGAATCTGAATTCTCCATCAGTGCATCATCAAGGAAGTGTTAGTTCAGTGGAAAGATACAACCCCAGAAGATTCCACCTGGGAGCTAACCACCATTTTGCAACAATTTCCTCATCTCAATCCTTGAGGACAAGGTTGTTCTTAAAGGGGAGGGGGCATGTTAGGGACCTAACCTCCCTAACCCCTCACGTAGGTAGAATAATATATTTTCCATGTAATAAAGGACATAATTAGTTAATAAGGCCTATTTAATAAATGTGAACAAGTCAATGTAAGAAGACCTAATAGAATCTTTCGCTTCTAGAAATATCTTCCTCTAGAATGTTCTTTAGAAGATAGAATTAGTATAAATGATAGTAGGAGGCATGAGAAATCCTTGTCTTGAGAATTATTGAAACAGAGCACTTCTCTACTAGAGGTTTCCTCCTCGAAGAGGCAAGTGAACTTTCTTTCTATCAATAAAGTTATCATTTATAGTATTGTGGTTCTCTACATTTTGTTGTTCCTCTGGTATTTTATGTAATATTTTTTTTTTCTACTTATTATAATAGATTTGGTACCTAACAAGTATTTTTTCTATAGTTCTTGTAGCCTCAACGACCCTTCTTAAATATTCTTTAATAAAATCATAAAATCCTAAGAAAAAATCCATATGAAGGCCTTCTAGCCCTGGACTTTTGTCATTTTGAAAAAATTGTAGTATTAAAAGTAGTTCTTCTTTCCCAAATTCATCCATCAAGTCCTCATGATTGAAAAAAATTGGAAAGGAGTTTGATAGTCATATTACCTCTGTTGTTGTGGATTGAGAGTACTCTTTGAAAAGGGACATGAAATAATTAAATCCTTATGTAGATATATCCGTAATGTTTATTTCCCATGTACCATCTCCCTTCTCAATTTTCCATACCAAGTTTATGTTCTTCCTGCAATTTTCATATCTATGAAAAAACCTTGTGTTTTCATCACCTTCTTGGATCCATAATGCCCTACTTTTGAGCCTCCATTCTTTCTCTTTTTCCAAGAAGATATGTCTTTTTTTGTCTTCAAGAAACTTTACCTCCTGTTGTAGGGGCTAGTCGGCTCTGTCGACTAGATCCCTCAAGTCAAGTCAATTTTAGGAGTCGGTCAAGGAATTCAGTCAAATAGGTAGTTATATTTGACCAACATGAAAGTTAATATAACTAACTAGTAATTGTACAACACACACACACACACACACACACATACATCATTATGTAATGTAAAGACAAAGGTCCTTTTGGATATATATAATAAAATGCATTCATAGTTCTCCCACTATTGTTTATGTCTATATATGATGCTATAAAGTGTATTTCTCTATGTAAGGATCTACTGAAAACTTCTCGTACTTTCCCCCTGACTACAACATTTTATCTATTTCCAGTAGCTCTAAACTAGGGCATGCATTAAATAAAGGAGCACATAGATGTTAACTTTAGCATACATACGAAAATAGTGGGAGTGAAAAATCAACAATTACATTAGAAATTACACATGAAGAAACCGACTGATGTTAGCAGAGGCCCGTACACACTTTTATTCAGAAACACATGATAGATTCTTGGAGGATATACCCAAAGCACTATACAAATACATCACTCAATATAATGCGTAGAGTCACTCTGTATGAGCAGTTGATGCACAAGATCATCAATTGATGAAGAAAAATTCTAAATGAGTGATTCAAGATGATTTTAAAAGACTACATCGAAGATCAAGTGGTCAAATACATAGATTCAGTCCAGACTATAAAGAATAAATTCTATATCGAGTTACAAGACGGGTTTCTTATACCATCCCCTCTCTATTGCATAAATTCTTCCTAGATAAGGAAGTTATTGATATCATTGAGTATCAAACCCCTTTTAAAGATCCTCCAAATTCCAATTGGCGAGAAAGACAAGAACAATGGGAAGACTTCTTGGAAGCTAACTGTAAAGACACCAAAGAAGTTTGGGATTACTTCTTAAAGAGATGAAATCAGTCAAAATGAAAAACACCATCGATCATGAGTAATTTAGGATGTCTTCCAAGGGGATGGATGATCTATGAGATAAGATATGTTGAAGTCGAATTTAAAAACAAAGTCGAATCCAAATTCGAACCACACGCAAGTCGAAAATGATGAGAGTCGAGAAAAAGATAACCGAATCAAGTAAGAATTTGCATGTCAAATGAAGATTCACAAACCATCATCTGACATTCAAAACATAGAGTGGGATAAAAGGTAAACTAAGTGAGAAGAGTTGAGGAAGGAAAAATATCCTAGAAAATCTCATAGAAAACCTACCTAGGCATGACAATTCGTTGGAGCAGCACTTGCGAGTGCCTTGATGGTTCCTGGGAGGAGTGAAATCTTTTGATTGAGTATGGAAGTCAATAACGCCCAAATATTTGATAATCAATTCGATATGGTAATCGACGATTCAGGACCTACAATCCAACTCTCTCCTATAAAAATCCATAGCCCATGCATTTCATATTTTCTCCAACAACAACTTCATATAGATACACAATCAACATGGGTGTGATGTTGAA
Source organism: Picea engelmannii (assembly GCA_009831015.1). NCBI lineage: Eukaryota > Viridiplantae > Streptophyta > Pinopsida > Pinales > Pinaceae > Picea > Picea engelmannii. Next base: position 587,714 of record ML783327.1, on the reverse strand, counting down.
CTGATAATAATGGGAAAATAATATATGTAGTGCTAATCAAAGAATAATAAAATAATCAGAATAAACCAAAATGCATAATCATTCATGTAAGAGATCTCATAGTTGTCATCCCCCCTGCCGAAACTACTTCTAGAAGACTCAAACTCAAGAGACAATGAAAGTGAACCGACGTGACCCTGTAGAGGACAACTCATCGAGTATATAGATAAATATTGTCAAACAGAGGACTCAATTCCAAACCTAGAATGATTTGAAGATATACCAACTAAAGGAAATCTACATTTTACATTGACGAAATCAAATACTTCAACCCTGACTCCCGAAAATAATACTAAATTGACCTCCAAGTCGACTTTGACTAAGGATGTTGCAATAATTCCATTTGCTTAAAAAAAACCAACAATGGGACTCAATCACATCCTTGTTTACGAAGGGGATGAATATACCAAATGACATTGGTTTGTTTGTGAGAAATAATGGGAAGTTGTAGATAAAGTAGATGAAGAGAAACAAATGGCTCAGTTTGGAGTTTCACTTCGAGCCAAGGATCTTACCTAGTTTATGAATTTCATAGAAAATAAAATGTGTATGAAGAACAAAATAAAGTTTAATTTTCTCTCCTTATTCAAGACACAAGATATAAGTCATCTGGAAGCACAAAAACTTAAGGAAATAAAGTAAATCCATGCGATATTGTGTGCGAGTATGGAAAGAGATTTAAGGATTTACTGAGTCAAGTATCGTATGCAATCGACGAAAATATCCTAGTACAATGGTATGTAGTAGGACTATAAAAAAAGATGAGAGCTCCACTACATATGTATGACCTTATGGCATGTGAATAAATCCTAAAAAAAGTTCATAGGATTGAAATGGACAATGAAGGCTTGGTTAATTCATCAAGCGCTGGAAGAAGACTTGAAGACAACATTACAGAGCTACAATAGAAAATTAAAAACATATCACTTGCTCGCATTTAAATATGGTGTACCATTTTCTCTAGCGAAGGTCACACTAAATAATACTGCAAATTTAGTGATTCCTTAGACCCAATAGTCAGGCACATCCAAATCGAAACTTATTATGACATCTGTCAAGGCTTGACTCATAATGCAACCAAATATTGTCCACACAATCTAAGAAATTTACATCCCAAATGGTGTCACATTTGCGAAGAGAATAATCATTCCACCCAAGAATTATGCATGAATGGTAAGAACATCAAAAATATCCACTCAGTCTACCATACACAAGTAGTCAACTAGGATATCGATAAGGAAAATGATTATAGAGTCCAAGGTATAGGTAGGGGAGGATGAGGAAGATTTAGAAGAGGACATGGTTGAGGATGATTTTATTTCTTTAACTGTTGGAAAGAAGAATACACCAGTCTAGAATGTCCGATAAAAGATAGAACTGATTTAAAATTTTGTAATATTTGCGGAGTAGGAGATCACTCCTTAGAGGACTGTCCAATTGTGCTAGAAAAAATCATGACCAAAATAAATGTAAACCTTTTACAACTGAAGAAAGATATTATGGATTCAAAAACTCTCCATGAGGTAACAAGATTGGGATAAATTAAATATAACTACCCATAGGCACCAAATCGACAAGGGAACAAAATTTTATATCCCGACCCCAACAAAGAAGCAAGGATAATGCAAGAAGCACTCAATTTCTTTAAAAATATCGACCAGGACAAACCAAATGAAGGATGATCAAGTATATCGAACACCGCCATTGAGGAATTTTTACAACTGCTAAAATAAAATCAATTAGTAGGATGCCTTATTGACTTACTAAACATATTGAGAGAATATGAAGAAAACCAAAGACTAGTAAAAAGTATAAGGTGATTGTCTCAAGATAGAACCATGGACAAATTTGACCCTCAAGTTGACCTAGAAGTTGATGGCCACATGATTAAAAAAGTCATGGTCAATTTCATATCACAAGTGAATATTCTTCCTAAAGAAACATGGGTTCGACTCGAAAGATCCCTGCCACAATCGACAATGAACTACTTAAAACTAGTAGATCAAATATTCATCAAACCAATCAACACTCTCAAAAGTTTCATCACTTCTATAATGGAATTTTTTAAGAGAGTCAATTTTGAAGTTATAAACCTGATCGAAGGAATTCCTTCTTATCCAGTGCTAGTCAAAAGACCCTGGGGTTGGAACATGAAAGCCACGATATCTTTAGAAAGAGACCGAATCAAGATGAAAGGAAGCGAAAGAAAAATCATAATCCCCCTAGACCTAAAAAAGGAAAACCATGGGTCAAGACATGGGATGAGGCCCAGTAAGCATATCAACTATACCAAGTAATGCATGAACATAAAGACAATATTGAACCTAACATTGAAGGAGAAATACTAGTCAGATATCCATTATCGATAGGCCAAAATTAAGATACTGAACTATATAACTAGAAGATGGATAATTATGAAACTCAAGCCAAATAATGTTGGTCAATAGAGGCAATACCTATAAAATGATCCATAGCATGTTTTTCGATTCAGACAGTCCCTATTGTTGTAAAAAGAAAATTAAAACAAATGCCAACATTAATACCAACTAATGCATACACAAGAACTTCCCCGTGGTTTAATGAACGAATTTCTTCGTCGGCACATGTCGAAAAAGTCTCCAAGTCAGTGGGAGAACAAGGAAGAATACAAAGTCTAGTTGATTCCTTTAATGGACAAGCAACCCCATGGTGGGAGAATCATGAAAACCGACTTCAAACATGGAATACAACCACATTATATTTTGTGGAAAGATTTGCTGGGAAAAAGCTCTCTGAAAATATCGACATCCTGATATTTAAAATTGGATTTGACCCAGTAAACCACCTACAAAAATGTGAATAGGAATGGAAAAAAGTAGACTACAGAGATGAAAGAATATGACCTCATATGTTCCCGAATACATTAGATTATATACCTCACAAGTGGTATAATATTGAAGAAGCATCAGGTCATACTTTTGACTGGAACCAAATAAAAGAAAACTTCCTTAAAGATTTTGAATTCAACCCTAAAGAAGTGCTCTTGTAAGAAGCAACCAAAGAAATCAAAAAATTCTTGGGAAAACCAAACCTTGAGAAAATTCAAGAAAAAGGAAAAACTAAAGTCGATGAGGGATCGACTTCGACTTGTAATTTGATATCAACACATAGTATAGAGAAAATAATAGCTCGACGAGGGGAAATGAAAAACATAATTTTTCTAGGAAAAAGCTTTTGATGGGAAAAGGACCATCCTGGAGTACAAAAACTTGTAAAAATAGTCTACTTCGTGACTAAGGAAGAAACAGAGGAGCACAAACACACAAAAAAACCCGAGTTTCCCTCAATTTACAACCAAGTAATAGAAGGAGAATGTCATCTTGATGAGACAAAGTTTATTGACTGGATGGATGCAGAGATAAAGAGAAAATAATTTGACATCTCCATAGATGGGCGACCAAAAATGGCCAAAGTAGGTGACTATTGGTCTGAGAATAAAACCATGGAAATAGTCGATCTACTAAAAGAATATCAGGACGCCTTTGAACATGACTATAAATATCTCAAAGGAATTGTACAAGAGATGGGAAAAATGAAGATCGAACTCCTCCCTGGAGCCAAACCCATTAAGAAACAACCATATGAACTAGCACACAAGTACAAACCCATTGTTCAAAAGGAAATGGAAGCGATGTTAATTTCTAATATTATATACCCAATCAACAAGTTGGAATGGGAAAGTCCAATGGTCGTGCAACCTAAGAAACACGACCTAAAAAATCTAAGAATCAATGTCGTCTTTCGGGGATTAAAAGAAATCACTGTAAATGACCCATTCCCAACTCCTTTTGCCGAATAAATTATCAATGAATTTGTAGGTCATGAATGTTACTCGTTCGCTAATGTTTTTTTTGGATACAATTAGGTACCAATAGAAAAACACGATCAATAAAAAATGATGTTTTCTTCGAGTTTGTATCCTTTGATTACATAGTAATTCCTTTTGGTTTAAAAAATGCCCCAACAATATTTTCTAGAATGGTGGTTAAGGAATTCTAGGAGTACATATACAAAACAATGGAAGTATACTTTAATGACTGGACCATCTATAGTCTCCTAAAAGACCATATACAATGGCTAAGAATGATTTTGGAGAGATGCAGGCAAATCCATTTATCTTTAATCATTAAAAAATGCATATTTTCCACACCAATTGGTATATTACTAGGCCACATTGTATGCAAAGATAAGATTAAGGTAGATACGGCTAAGATCAAAGTCATACTCGATTTGAAACCACCAATGAACCAAACAAAAATTAAAATTTTCCTTGGGCACACATGATACTATCAAATGTTTATTCCTCACTAATCTAATATTACATTTTCAATTGACAAGTTTGATCCAAATGGATGTCGGTGGCCTCCCACATATTCCAACTGGCTCATTTTGGCAGTTTTCCAGTTTGGTAGTTGTTTCCCTAGTTTTTGGGTCTCTGACTTGTGGGGCCATATTGAGGCCCTAAACAATTTTTTTTAGGGCTTGCCACAGTTAGAAGGAACTTTGATAGATAGCATAAAAATGTTTAGTCCTCAGATGGACCTTTCCAACGGGCTATTGTGTGCCTAAAACAAATATCGTATGTAAAAGTTATGACCCCGAGAAGTTGATGTAATAACTTACCCAAACGGGGCATGTTATCGCACTGTTTGTAGCAAGGATAAAAGGCTTGAGGTTTGAAGGTCAAACAGGCGTAACAGGTACCAATCCCACCCAATGTCACCACAATGGGATGATTCTTTCTCTTTAGGAAGGTAAGGCCTAGGGGAGACGTCCTCGGTGACCTGGTTTTTTGAGAAGGCAAAGGATTACGGGATAAAGTAGTTATTCCCCCCTCACAAGTCACCACTGAGCAGATAGTCCGGCTAAACAACCAATAATAAAGTATAACCAAAAGAAAGAGATGCACCTGAATGAGACAAAGCAACAATGAAACTGATATATGCAAGATGCTTAATTGGTTAGTACTTCATGTAAATCAACGACTATCTGATACACTTATAAACAATTTGATAATGAATACTGACAAAGTTAATGTTTATAAAATAACTATGATAAATATGTCACTTCTTCAATAAATGTCAAAATGATGTGGAATTCAATGTAACAAATCAACAATTTATTCAATCAATGCCTTTAATCCACCATTTAATTTCTTATAAAGAAACATTTAGCTGCACCATTGAAATTATAGCATGATATGACGACAACAATAAGCTATTTAGGTTAGTTCCTAAGCTAGGGTTAGTAGTTAGGGTTTGATTCAAAGTTTTGCGAATTTTTTTGTGGTCAAGTTCACTTCAAACAAGAGGTATTTATCAATGTATTGGGGTTAATGGATTCAAAAGGGAAGGACGCAAGAGCTGAAGGATTAAAGAATATAATGAGGATAAGGACTAGAGGATTAAGCGTTGAGGTGTTGCTAGAGCAAGGCCTCAAGGACACAAGCACTAAGGGAGAGAGGCTCAACTTGGTGTAGGAGAACTAGGCCTCTGTGATCTCTCCTCCTTCCTTAACTTAGTGGCAAGGACGGCTAGCTCTAAAAATAGCTTAAGACTAAGACAAGAGGGTTTACAAGGGAGCGTGTTGCTATGGCAAGGCATTACCAGCAAACCCTAGAACAACAGCTCATCAAGGTGTAGCTGAACTAGGCCCTGATGAGTCTTCTTCTTCTTAGCTCAGAGAAGTAAAAAGGCTAGCATATGAAGAGGGGGAAAAGAGTGTAGCTAAATCTAGGCTCAACCCTCTTCAACATGAAAGAGTAGAGTGTTGCTAAGTCAAGGCTCTATCTCATTTCAGCAAATAAAATGGCCAAGAATCTTGATGGGGACATGAGACAAGGACCTACAATGTGTGCTTGTCCCCTAGCGTTAATTTAACAAATTATAACCATAAATGCAAGAGAAATAAAACTACAACCATTCATTCAAGAAGTTTTTGCATAAATTTACTTACATTTAACCAAGAAATCAAGTAGCAAACCCTAGTTGTAACACCTTCCACCAAGATAAATGCCAAAAATGTGAAGAAAATCCTCCTTCAATAAGTGCGCATCACTAAATCAGCCAATAACCCAAGAGAGGGCACAAATTTTAGACCTCACCAAGTGGTGAGTGAGAGATGATGAAAAAATGAAGGTGAAAATCCTTCATTTATACTGTATCAATGACCTAATTTTACTTTTAGGTCATACAAAGGCCAACAAGGGAAAAATATTGAAAAATTATACTATTTTACATTAAATGAAAAATTAAAACCTTAATCAAGCAACATAAATACATCATCCCCTTTCTAGGGTGACGTTATCCCCTTCTAGGGAAAATGCAGCCCCCAGGAGCAAAACATTAGCCCCCCTTGGGCTTCTCCAAGATGCCACACGTGTCAAATGACCTGTCCATCTGCCAAAACGTCCATGAAGTAAGGATGACATCATGGACCTCATGGGTGACATCCTAGGCCTTCCAAGGCCAATGTTCCATTGAAAATGGGTCAACCCCCCTAGGCCAAGTTGTGCCAAGGTGCCTTTGGTGGAACATCCTCCTCTTCTCTAGTGTAAATCCCTTGATCCATATTTGTCCTATCTCTACCCCTTGATGGGGTCTCAAAATCCATCTAATGGGCTCTTCATCCCCATGGAGGTCCGAATTGATCATCTCCCCATGTGTACCGGTCCAAATGGTACCTTTCCATCGGGCATGATCCTGCACATCAACAACTATGCCCTCCATGGGCTCATTAGTCACAGGGATCATATCAATGTCAATCACATCTCATCATCAATATTATTAAACATGTGCATAAAATCCCTAATACATTAGTCAAAAGCTCAAAGACATTACACAAGTCTACAATACAAGTTTGGAGAAAAGGACAAGACGTCCTATTGGGCTAGTGTCCAATGGAAAATGAAAGTTTCTGGAGGATACCTCATCCAAGCCATGTAAGTGGGTGATGTGGTCAGGGGATGTCTAAGGAGGTGGGTGCTGTTATCACTCCAAGAAACCCTTTGTGGTTGCAGACCAAAGGTGCTTGGTAACTTAAGAAATGAATGTTTTTTGTATTTTATAAAGGTGGATCAATGGGATAACTCAATTCAAGTATGGCATTCAGACATTCAAAATGGTAAATAAATATACCAGTGCTCTCAAAGATTGATTAATCAGCAAATAACTTTTAAATGGGTGAAGAACAGATTGTAGCTAAACCAGTACAATGTAGGGTCTAAGAGACAATCAAGAAACTAATTATCAGGCTATGAGCTAAACAATGGGATAACAGCCATTCAAAGCTTGACAACACAGATAATAGTACAAAAAGAATGATGGAAAACTGACAATCAAAATTGAAAGGAACCTGTGATCTGTATTAGCATTAAAAAGTCTGAGTACAATAGAGGATTCCTGTATCCAGAACTGACCCCTTTAGAACTCCAAATGTCTTTGGCTTTATAGACTCTTACAATCAGTTTCAGATCCTAAAACAATGGATCTGATATTCTAAAAATAGAAAGTCAAAACTAATTCACAAAAGATAAGGAGAGATCCTCAAGATGAGGTCAAC
>ML783327.1:548408-573232 GCA_009831015.1 Picea engelmannii | reverse complement strand
GGTGCAATGAGGGCAGAGGATGAAAATCTTTACTTGTGGGTGCCTTTGTAGAAGGTGAGTTGTACCTGTCCCAGATGCAATCTTTCCAAGCTCATCCATGCCTTTTATTATTTTATTCTTTATTTATTTTTTATTTCAAGAGCTAATCAGGGGACACTACCTTGATGTGGTGACCAGTGGTGACATTGTTACCCACAAGTACCTTCACAGAAATGAGAAGGTTGGATCGTGATGAGACCCCCTTTCCCTTGGCCATGCAACCAAGAGTCACTACCCTGGCGTGGTAACCAGCTAGTGGTAATGACATACTACTAGGTACCCATGGACCTAATAGGCTGGCTCGTTATGAGACCCCCTATCCTCTGATCAGGTCTTGTTTTATTATTTTACGGGTCCCTCTTGTTTCTTACTGAGAAGCCTTTTATTGCTTTCTTGGGGATCCCTGGGTGAAGCATCTCGAGGTTTTATTCTTAGGGTTTTATCTTTTACCAGTTTTCTTTTACCTTATGGTCCTTTAGCCCCTTCTTCCCACGAGGTAAGGTGAAATCCTGTAAATAGTTCAACCCATTGACCAGACAAGTGTAATGGTATAGGTGAGCGGGAAACAAGATGAAACAGTGGTGCTGTGATGGGAGCGGATGATGGATTTTCAGAAATCCCCCCAATGGAAAACCAAAAACTATAGACATGGGCTTGCTAGGGAACCCTGTCAATCCCCCCAAACATGGTCAAGTGGGAAAATGTAAGATCCAAGCATTTTTTTAGAAACAAAAGAAATCAAATGCACATATTCAAAGGTTTTGATGATCAAAGTGACACATACCATGATACCCAGACTAATTACCTCATGGAGCAAGAACCATATTTGACACAAGACCAAGCCGATGGTTATGGATGTTGTCGTTGCTAACAAGACAAATATGCTAGAATAAAGAAAAGGTAGTCCCTCCAGGGCCATGCTAAAGTCAAGCCTTCTCTTGGTACTCCATGTCTAGGACCCATGGGCTTCGAGACATGCTCTCCTAGTTATCCCTAAAATGGGGGATAACATCTGGCTCCAACTCGGGGACATGTGCTCACCGTAGAGTGCATGAGAACCTCAACATCTCTGGCATAATATGTTGACCTGCTCAATCTCAATAGAAGTATCAGTAACAAAATTGGGGTGGTAATTCCACCCCAGCATATATAAATATATATAGACTGAAATAAAGCAATCAATAGTGTGAATGTAAAGCAAACTACTTACTTGTACTTACCTGTTGGCTAGATGTTGGGTGTAGTCAAACAACCAGTGAAGCCAATCCAACAATGTCCCACGATCCTTGCCTTTGTGCTTCATCATAAACCAAAATAGTGATAAATCAAGCAAAAAAATGACATGGGTTAGAGCATATATTGTATCATCGAAAATCACAAAGTCTAACTCATGGAGGTGAGTGGGAGGGACAAAATCATGCCATGTCAATCTCTGATGAAAGTGCTCAATCCACTTCAGGAAGGGGTCATAAAAATCCCAAGGTTTAGAATACCGACTCAAACGGTTTGAAAACTGGCTACCCTAGGCGTCCTCACACTCTGAAGGGACTGACAAGGATTTGGTAGATGACTGTCAAACTACTAAGGGAAAGTTGAAACACTGATAAGATAGACTTGAACTTGTAGTTTTCAACCAACCCTTGGATTCTAGGGTTTTCTTAAGAGGAAAATCAATACTAAAGATATAATTCCCAACCATACCTTTAATGAAACAACAAGGTAAAGTGATAATAGGAGGCTGAGGAAAAACGTCACGAGAATCCTTCTTTAGGCAAACAATGTCTTTACTCCTATCAAAATATGAGCATAGCGGTGGTTGATAGTCATCTTCATAGGATAAATCCAAGTGCTTGGAGGAGTACTCATCAAATCCCTCAAGGTAAGATAAAAAATCGTCAGGAAAACACGGTACTTGGTCAACCTTGAGTGCTTGGGGAGCATCAGTAAAAATCTCATCTCCTTGTTGCCACTGGTCAAGAGTAACTTGCTATGATAATTGCAAAGGAAACGCTTGGAGAAGACTCTCTATGTCATAGATGGGATCAATATCATAACTAATTGTATCCCACCTATGTATCCCAACATGTATGAACTCATCAATTTTATCAGCTATGTCATTATCGATATCATAACATGTAGGATTTGAAGCATTCAAGGAATTTCTTATCTCCTCCTCATCTTCCCTATCACAAAGTAGAGCATCATAAAAAACTAGGGGAGGAGGGAAACTTACTGCTTCTTCTCATGAAGGTTCTCTGAAGACTTGGGTACTTTCAACATGCGTTATGGTCTCATCTTCAGGAATTACCCCTTCATCTTCAATTTTGCAGCAAGGAAGGTCTACTTCTTTTGGGGATTACAATTCTCCTTCATTTTCTGAATCATGGGACAAGGTGTTATCGAAATCCTGAAATGGAAAGAAACTAACCTCATCATCCTTTTGTTGTGCAGGAGAGAAGGGCTCTTGGATGGCCTCATCAGAGGGAGGATCACAAGTTGGTAATTCATCATCTTGCTTAGGTTCTTTCTCCTTAATCACGTCTTCATTCTGCAGGTCAAAAAGTTGTTCCCTTCTTCCTTGGGGATCACCAGTAAAGGTTTCAAAGGAAACTAGTTTTATCAAGTTGAGAGTGTCCATAGTATGGTCATTATTTTTGGTCAAGGATAAATTTACCTCGATTTGAATAGCCATGTTGTGAGATTTTGTAAGTGTTTTTGGACCCTTTTTATTTAGGAGGAAGCTTAAATGCCCTAGAAGTCCATTGGTATAGAGATACATGAGGTACTTGCCTTTAGGAAGATGGTTTTCAGGAATCCGGTATAGCAACCTCTGGATCCTAAAACCGAAAAATCTGATGGTCTCATCCTCTGTTTGTTTCATGCATTCAAGTACTTTCAAAAAAGATTTGATATCTTCCAATTTCAAATTCCACCTCATAAGAAACATTTCTTCAAACTGGTCCATAGATGTGATGCTAGTAGCTGGAATATTATCATACCATATTATAGCCTTTCCATGTAGAGTGGCCGAGAAGAGTTTCATTACTAGGTCTTCAACATCCTCACTGACAGGGTGATGCTGAAAGAAGGCCCATAAATTGCTCATGTGATAATTGGGTCTTTCTCCATCGTTCCTAGTGAATCCAGGGAGCCATTTTTTATATCAGGGGGGAATTTGTCTAGGATATCAAGGGATTTTACTCATGTCTAAAGGCTTGTAGTTTCCCAGGTCCCATTGCGAAGTCATAGTTGGCTTCGTCATCAGTGGAGTCGCCAGATAATTTTCTTGAAACTATCAAAATATAAGGGAAAACACCCTAAGTTGAGTCGCCAGGTAAGCTTATAAGATAGAGACTCTAGAGGCAAGGCTTACCGAAAAGTTTTCATCTTGAGGAAGGATTGACTCAGTGTTCCTCGACAATGGAACCAAAATGTTATCACACGGTTGTAGAAAAGATAAAGGGCTTGAGGTTTGAAGGTCAAACTGGCGTAACAGGAACCAATCCCACCCAATGTCACCACAATGGGATGGTTGTTTGTCTTTAGGGAGGTAAGGCCTAGGGGAGGCATCCCTGGTGACCTAGATTTTTGAGAAGGTAAAGAATTACGGGATAAAGTAGTTATTCCCCCCTCACAATTCACCACCGAGCAGATAGTCCGACTAAACAACCAATAATAAAGTATAACCAAAAGAAAGAGATGCACCTACCTGAGACAAAGAAACAATGAAACTGATATATGCAAGATGCTCAATTGGTTAGTACTTCATGTAAATCAACGACTATCTGATACACTTATAAGCAATTTGATAATGAATATTGATGAAGTCAATGTTTATAAAATAACTATGATAAATATGTCACTTCTTCAATAAATGCCAAAATGATGTGGCATTCAATGTAACAAATCAATACTTTATTCAATCAATGCCTTTAATCCACCATTTAATTGCTTATAAAGAAAACATTAGCTACACCATTGAGATTATAGCATGAGATGATGGAAGTAATAGGCTAGTTAGGTTAGTTCCTAAGCTAGGGTTTGATTCAAATTTTGAGAATTTTGTTGTGGTCAAGTTCACTTCAAACAAGAGGTCTTTATCAGTGCCTTGGGGTTAATCGAGTCAAAAGTGAAGGATGCAAGAGATGAAGGATCAAAGAATATAATGAGGCTAAGGACTAGAGGATTAAGCCTTGAGGTGTTGCTAGAGCAAGGCCTCAAGGAAACGAGCCCTAGGGAAGAGAGGCTCAACTTGGTGTAGGAGAACTAGGCCTCGCTGCTCTCTCCTCCTTCCTTAACCTAGTGGCAAGGAAAACTAGCCCTAAAAATAGCTTAAGACTAAGACAAGAGGGTTTACAAGGGAACATGTTGCTATGGCAAGGCATTACCAATAAACCCCAAAAAAACAACTAATCAAGGTGCAACTGAACTAGGCCTTGATGCGTCTTCTTCTTCTTAGCTCAGATAAGTAAAACGACTAGCATATGAAGAGGGGGAAAAGAGTGTAGCTAAATCTAGGCTCAACCGTGTTCAACATGAAAGAGTAGAGTGTTGCTAAGGCAAGGTTCTATCTCATTTCAACAAATAAAATGGCCAAGAATCTTGATGGGGACATGAGACAAGGACCTACAATGTGTGCTTGTCCCCTAGGGTTTATTCAACAAATTATAGCCATAAATGCAAGATAAATAAAACTACAACCATTCATTCCAGAAGTTTTTGCATAAATTTACTTACATTTAACCAAGAAATCAAGTAGCAAGCCCTAGTTGTAACACCTTCCACCAAGATAAATGCCAAAAATGTGAAGAAAATCCTCCAACAAGTGCGCATAACTAAATCAGCCAATAACCCAAGAGAGGGCGCAAATTTCAGACCTCACCAAGTGGTGAGTGAGAGATGATGAAAAAATAAATGTGAAAATCCTTCATTTATACTGTATCAATGACCTAATTTACTTTTAGGTCATAAAAAGGCTGACAAGGCCAAAATATTGAAAAATTATATTTTTTTACATTTAATGACAAATTAAAACCCTAATCAAGAAGAAAAAAGACTTCATCCACTTTCTAGGGTGAGGTTATCCCCTTCTAGGGAAAATGCATCCCCCAGGAGAAAAATGTTAGCCCCCCTTGGGCTTCTCCAAGCTGCCACACGTGCCAAATTCCCTGTCCATCTGCCAAAACGTCCATGAAGCAAGGATCATGTAATGGACCTCATGGGTGACATCCTAGGCCTTCCACGGCCAACGTTCCACTGAAAATGGGTCAAACCCGCTAGGTCAAGATGTGTCAGGGTGCCTCTTATGGAACGTCCTCCCCTTCTCTGGTGAAAATCCCCTGATCCATATTTGTCCTGTCTCTACCCCATGATGGGGTCTCATCATCCATATGATGGGATCTTCGTCCCCATGGAGGTCCGAACTAATCATCTCCCCATGTGTATCGGTCCAATTGGTACTTGTCTATTGGGCATGATCTTGCACATCAATAGCTACGCCCTCCATGGGCTCATCAGTCATAGGGATCATAGAAATTTAAATCACATATCATCATGAATATTATTAAACATGTGCATAAAATCCTTAATACATCAGTCAAAATCTCAAAGACATTACACAAGCCTGCAATACAAGTTTGGAGAAAAGGACAAGACGTCCTATTGGGCTAGTGTCCACTGGAAAAGGAAAGTTTCTGGAGGAGACCTCATCCAAGCCATGTAAGTGGGTGATGTGGTCAGGGGATGTCCAAGAAGGTGGGTGCAATGAGGGTAGAGATGCAAAGCTTTGCCAATGGGTTCCTTTGTAGAAGGTGAGTTGTACCTGTCCCAGATGAAATCTTTCCAAGCCCATCCATGCCTTTTATTCTTTTATTCTTTTATTCTTGTATTCTTTATTTCTTTTTTCTTTCAAGAGATAATCAGGGGACACTGCCCTGGCATGGTGACCAGTGGTGACAGTGTTACCCACAAGTAATTTCACAAAAATGGGAAAGTTGGTTCGTGATGAGACCCCCTTTCCCTTGTCCATGCAACCAAGAGTCACTACTCTGGCGTGGTAACCAGCTGGTGGTAATGTCATACTGCTAGGTACCCATGGACCTAATAGGTTGGCTCGTCATGAGACCCCCTATCTTCTGATTATCTCTTGTTTTATTATTTTATGGGTCCCTCTTGTTTCTTGTTGAGATTCCTTTTATTTGTTTCTCAGGGATCCCTGGGTGAAGCATCTCGAGGTTTTATTCTTAGGCTTTTATCTTTTACCAGCTTGCTTTTACCTTCTGGGCCTTTAGCCCCTTCTTCCCATGAGGTAAGGTGAAATCCTATAAATAGGTCAACCCATTTCCCGGACAAGTGGAATGGGATAGGTGAGAAAAAAACAAGATGAAACAATGGTGCTGTGATGGGAGCGGACGATGGATTTTCAGAAATCCCCCCAATGGAAAACCAAAACCTACATACACAGGCTTACTAGGGCACCCTGTCAATCCCCCCAAACATGGTCAAGTGGGAAAATGTAATATCCAAGAATTTTTTGTAAAAAAAAGGAATCAAATGCACATATTCAAAGGTTTTGATGATCAAAGTGACACATACCATGATACCCAGACTAATTACCTCATGGAGCAAGAACCATCTCTGACACATGACCAAGATGATGGCGATGGATGTTGTCGTTGATGACAAGACAAATATGCTGGAAGAAAGAAAAGGTGGGCCCTCCAGGTCCATGCTAAATTCAATCCCGCTCTCAGTACTCCATGTCTAGGACCTATGGGCCTCGAGACATGATCTACTAGTTATCCCTAAAATGGGGGATAACAGGGCCCACATGACTTTTGGCGCTTCATCTCCTAGCGTTAGGGTTTTTGGATGTCTAGGGTTTTTGAAATTCCTGTTTATTGTAAAAATACCTTTAGAGTCTCATTGTAATCATCTTCTTGTGAATGAGCGCAGTCGTCACATCTCTTCTCAGAGATAATCCACTACCATTCTAGCAATCTTGTTTCCATTGCATTTTAGAGTTTCCTCTTATTTCCTTATTGAATAGAAACTAGTTTTATTGTATACCTGTTATTCTATGTTAAGCATATTTTGATAATAATCTATATTCATTTCATTCTGAAAATATATTATGGATCAGTGGTATCAGAGCGGTCTTCTCCTTGTCGTTCTTAATGCATGTCCCCAACGAGGTTAGGGTACAAAGAATTGGGTCTCAATCTTTTTTCTCTTGAGGACAAAATCTCTCACATGCCCAAATGACCTCTCATGGAAGAAGAAAAGAAAGATGATGGGATATGAGATCCCTTCAAAATATTTCTTAAGGAATCCCTCACACAACATAGGAATGAGATGATGGATAGTTTTGCACAAATACTTCGACGACAACCAACATGCGATGCATCTTACTCAAAGGTACAAATCAACTTCAATATTCCTATATTTGAAGTTTAGATAGACGTAGATGTGGTAGAAAAATGGTTGAATCTACTAGAAGGGTATTTCTCTGTCCATATGTTCTCTAGTAGAGAAAAGATTACTTTTGTGTTCCTCAAAGTCGTCCCCCATGTCAAAGATTGGTGGGAAACTTTCTGTGAGAAAAAGGAAACAGACAAACCCTCATTATTTATAGTCGTAGTCACCTGTGAGTCCTTTAGGGATTCTATTAAGGAACAATACTACCCTATTGGAAGTTATGACGACTTGTACACAAAATGTACCACATTGCGGAAGGAAAGAGACCAAGCAATGCCCAAGTTCACAAATATCTTCCATACTTTACACACCAAGCTGGGTATCAAAGATTCTGAGAGACATCTGGTGCTCAAGTATCGCGACAGTATGTACAGATACATCTAGGCTGAAGTGGAGTTTCTATACATCTCATCCTTGGGTGCGACCTACTGACATGTTGTCAAAATCGAGCAAAAGCTCAAAAAATAGACGTGGATATTTGGGCCTGGGAACCCCTCACAGAAAAATCCAGGAAAGGGAAGCCCCAACCGTAGAACAAAGGATAGAGAAAATATGGACAACCTTAGGACAACCAGTCCATTCCGCAAGCAAATAAGGACCACGAAAAGACAGAGAAAGATACCAGGAAGTCGTGCGACTTCCATAATGTCCCCTAGCATAACGTTGTTGATTTCTGCTCGAAGAAATCGTTGGTGGCTAAGGTGAAATCCTCTTAATCATATGCGGGTTCTGAATTTGAGTTAGAACCAAAAAGCGGGAGACAGATCATAAATGCAGAACCCAGTGATATCGTTGCTACAACCAAGCTCCAACCCAGTGAACCAGATGATCCAGAGGAAGGCGAGTGCCTTTTTCATTCACAGATGTGGGTGAAGGTTACCTTGTTGCACTTCATCGTTGATACCGGTAGCCAGGAGAACCTCATCTCAACAGAGGTTGTCAAGTGATTTGACCTCCCGACAACACTGCACCTGCAACTCTACACTATTGGATGGCTCTGCCAAGGAAGCCACATCTGGGTCAACCAACAATGTCGCTCGTCATATGACATCAATCCCTTCAAAGATGAGGTATTGTGTGATGTTTACCCTATCGAAGTTTGTAATGTTCTTTTAGGCCAACCATATTTATGGAAACGTCATGTTGTATATGAGTCTAGGCCTCACAATGTTATTATTACTTTGAACAAGAAATTGTACAGGATACCGAAGGAAGTCCCACCCAATGTTATTTCCTTGATATCTACCAAGCAATGCAGAAAGGTCATCTCTCATACATGGAATTTTGTCTTCTTCATGATTCTCTCTCAAAATGAGTGAAAGATCAAAGCCACATCCAGGGTCTCTACGACCGGCCTCTCCACATAGTAGAAGAAAATGGATAAGGTCATGGAAGAATACTCAGATTCCTTCTCCTCGCCTACTGGGGTACCTCTACACTGTCAGGTCAAGCAACCCATCGATTTGACCCCCTGTGCATCGCTTCCTAATGGTCTAGTCTACCGTCACTCTTTGTTAGAGAATGAGGAGATCAAGTGATGAATCCAAGAAGTGCTCCACAAGGGGCACATCTGTCCCAACTCATCACCTTGAAGGAGCCCAATCGTTTTGGTACAGAAGAAAAATGGAACCTGGTGACTCTGCATTGATTACCGGGCCCTGAATAAAAACACAGTCAGAAACCAATACCCAATTCTCCGAATCGACGACCTCCTTGATCATATCACGGGGGCCAAATACTTCAGTAAGATTGATCTAAAGTCTGGCTACCACGAGGTCCCGATAGAACAAAAATATGTATAGAAGACCGCCTTCAATTCAAATGAAGGTCTTTTTGAATGGTTGGTCATGCCCTTTGGTTTGAAAAATGATCCAACCACTTTCATGAGGATGATGGATGATATCCTGCAACCATTCACCAATACTTTTGTAGTGGTGTATCTGGATGACATGTTCATTTACAACAAGACTTGGGAAGAACACTTGCAACATATTCAACAGGTTCTGCACACCCTGCGACAGCACTAGCTCTACGCCAACCTGGAAAAATGATCCTTCGGCATGGGCAGGGTTCATTACTTGGGCTACATTATTTATCAGCATAGGATACATGTGGATCAAGCCAAAATACAAGTCATTCGTGACTGGCTAGCCCCAACCACACTCACTGAGCTTCAAATCTTCTGGGGCCTTGCCAATTTCTACCGCAGGTTTGTGTTGGGATTCTCCCATATTGCACGGGCCCTCAACCAAGTAACCAGGGGTGGTGTTAAGGTGAAATTTGTGTGGGGATAGTCCCAACAACAAGAGTTCAATGATTTGAAGCAACACTTGTGCTCAACCCTAGTAATTTCACTACCAGATCTGCAACAATCCTTTGAGATCAAGATAGATGCTTCAGACTATGCTGTGGGCCCCGTTCTCACTTATCACGACCACCCCGTGGCCTATCATAGTGAGACACTATCATATGTTGTACATAAGTACCCTACTTACGACAAATAAATGCACTCCATTTTGAAATCCTTCCGCCAGTGGAGACATTACATTCTTGGGAAGGATACAATCATCCACACTGATCATAAGCCACTGCAGTTCATGCAAACACAAGGAAAATTGCAGAATGGCCACCATCAGAATTGGTCCACGTACTTGCAACAATTCCACCTCAACATCAAGTATAAATCATGAAACACCAATTGCATCACTGATTTCCTCATAAGACCACCAGTCATGAAACTCACCATGGTGCTAGACTCTTGTGGCCATGAGACCTATGGATGGCCCCAACTCTATGAGAAAGACTCAGACTTCGCCACCACCTACCAAATGTTGGGCGCAAACGTAGTTGTCACTAATTTACATTTTTAGGACATGTTCTATTGTTGTTTGGGCCATATCTACGTTCCATCAAGCAAGAAAGCGAAGTTGATCTGGGAAGCCCACTACAGTTGGGTGGCAAGACACTTCGATATCGAAAATATAGTGGAATGTTGCAGAAAAATTTCTACTGGCCGAAAATTCGTCAGGAGGTCAGCAAGTATATCAGGTCCTACACTTCCTGTGCGATTGCCAAACCGACCATTAGGAAACAGGGCCTGTACATCCCTCTGCCTACTCCTGACAGTCCATAGTAATCCATCTCAATGGACTACATGTTGGGCCTCCCTTCCACCAAGCGGGGCAATGACTATGTTTCTATGGTTGTGGATCGCTTTTATAATATGGCGATTATGGCCACTTGCAATAAGAGCATCACAATAGAGGCCACTCCCAAGCTATTATTTTAACGAGTTTGGGTGCATTTTGGAATCCCACAAACCATTATCTCAGATCGGGACATTCGATTTCTCAACACATTCTGGTCAAGCCTTTGTTCACTTCTAGACACCAAGCTCACCAAATCCATGACCTTCCATCCCCAGACAGATCGCCAAACCGAGGTTGTAAATTGAATGACCGTGCATATCCTGTGCATGTATAATTCCAAGCACCCTCACACATGGGATGAGAGTCTCCCTTATGTTCAACATAGCTACAACCAAGCCCTGCATAACTGAACCATCCACAACCCCTTTCAGGTGGGGTTGGGATTCCAACCATTGGGTCCCATATATGTTTAACTACTCCTTGCGGTCGCCTCGACCGACTCATCTCCTGCTCAAACTAAAGTTGAAAAATCCACCCAGTTCATTAAACGGATCCAACACATCCACCAATAGGTTCAAGATATCCTACAAAAGTCCAATGACGAGTACAAGCAATGCCATGATCAACACTGGGTGCCACATAAGTTTTAGGTGGTCGAAAAAGTTTGGTTGTACTTGCAGAAAGAGCGCCTTACAGGACCCCATCCGAAGCTTCAACCACTCTGTTATGGGCCGTACAACATCACCAAGGTTGTGGGTGATAATTCTTTCGATCTCAACATTCCTCCTTTCCTTGGCTTGCACCTAGTGTTCAACATGGATATCTTTCAACCGTATTTCCCACCATTATTGGACACCTCAGACATAGCAGAAAAACTAAAACCAACAGATCTCAACCTTGACTGCATACAAAATGCATCCAGTGATAATATTGTGGAAAAATAGATCAAGGTCACTTGCCAACAAAGGATCCAACTTTATCGAGTTGTCAAAGCAGGGTAGCTATTGCACCAAGGCAAGTGGCTCACCCGGGGCCAAATTTAGCAGAAATTACTTCATCTGATGGGGGAACTGAACGCAATGGAGAAAAATTCTTCCTAAGGGGGAGGATTGATCCATATGGATTTTGGTGGCCTCCGACCTATTCCAACTGGCTCATTTTGGTAGTTTTCCAGTTTGGCAGTTTTTTCCCTAGTTTTCGCGTCCCTAACTTGCGGGGCCGTTTTGAGGCCCTAAACAACATTTTTTAGGGCTTTACACAATTTGAATGACCTTTGATAGATAAAAGAAAAATGTGTAGTTCTAGGATATACCTTTCCAACGGGCTATCATGCACCTAAAATGAAGATTGTATGAAAACTTACAACCCCGAGAAGTTGATGTACTAACTTACCCAAACGGGGCCCACATGACTTTTGGCGCTTCATCTCCTAGGGTTAGATTTTTTGTATGTATAGGGTTTTTGACATTCCTTTTTATTGTAAAAATTCCTTCAGATCCTCATTGTAATCATCTTCTTGTGAATGAGTGCAACTGCCACATCTGTTCTCAGAGATAAGACGCCACCATTCTAGCAAGCTTGTTTCCACTACATTTTACAGTTTCAACTTATTTCCTTATTGAATAGAAACCAATTTTACTGTATATGTGTTATTTTGTGTTAAGCATATTTTGATAATAATCTATATTCATTTCTTTCTACAAATATATTTTGGATAAGAGTTACTGAAGAAAGAAGTTGAATTTTACTGGAGCTAGGAATGCAATAAGTCTTTCGAAGTATTAAAAATAAAGTTGGTAAAAACACCTATATTAAGATTCCTGGACTGGTCGAAGAAATTCCATGTGCATGTTGATGCATCCAATGTCATCGTCGCCTCAGTTTTGGACTAGCCATATGATAATTTGATCGACCATCTGAATCCATATGCCAGTCAAAAGTTAAACAAGGCAGAACAAAATTATTCAACAATAGAACGCGAAGCCCTCCCAATGTTTTTTTCCCTACAAAAATGTAGGCACTACTTATTGGAAAATCCATTTATATTATTCACATACCACCATGCATTGAAATATCTTGTAAAAAAATAGTACATCAAGGAAAAATGTGTCGATGGCTACTACTATTTCAAGAATTTGACTTTGAAGTAATAGTTCGGCCAGGGAAGAAAAATGTAGGGACAAACTATCTTTCCCAACTAGAGGGATGGGAATATACAACTAATTGAAGATGATTTCCTAGATGAAAACTTATTCAAAGTTGATGTAGTCCCTAAGGAAATAGAATATATTGTCAATTTCTTAGAAGAATGGACAGCACCTGATGATCTCCCAAATAATAAACAAAAAATTCTAGCAATGAAAGCTGCACCATTCACCCTAATGGATGGTTACCTCTATAAGCTACGACTCGACAATATTTTGAGGAGATATGTTGTTGGCACAGGGGCAGACCCAAGATTCATATCTAATAGTGCACCAACAAGCCCTAACTACTGGCCCTTTTTGGCAACTCCTGCGAAGTAGATGCAGTCTCACCGGAAGTAGCAATAGGGGGTTGTAGGACACATGTGTCTACAACCAGAGGAAATGCAAGTGGGATCAAGGAAATCACGCATGGAGATAAAATTATTCTATCCCAAACATAAATCTACCTCACACAGTTATATATCAAATCTAACATACTAATGCATCATTAAGGGAGCAGATTAAAGAACACAGTATCAATCACACACAACAACATGATATACATGGTTCACCCTCTCCCTAGGGCTACGCCCACATAACTGTTCTTTATAATATATTAGGTGAAATCTTACAGTTCTATCTGTGCTCTTAGCTTGCAGATCTGTCTCCTTCTCTCTTTTCTCTATCTCCCTTCCCTACGCACCTAGATGCAGGGTTGATCTTCGCACCCAGCTGAAGATATTACAACAAAGACTTCCCTCTCCACACAATACTTCTCTCTTAGAAATAAAAACAATCACTCATCATCACATAATCAAACCCATATCAGGTCCTCTTGACCTTTATTTATACATTACAATAGCTCACCGACAACCTTAGGTTGAAGCCTAGGTGTTAAAACCCTACATACCTAAACCCTAGGTGTCTAAAACCCTAGGTCAACTTGACCCACTTTTCAGGGCTTCGCCAACCTGTCTTTCCTTCTTTCTTGCGAGGTTCTCCAAAGCATCTATCGGTGGATTTTTCCACTTGTTGAGTTGTGCACGATCCATCTTCCTTATTGATCTATCTTCCTCGATCTCCTCATCCAATGACTTGATTTATCTTACTTTGCTTCGTCTTTTCTTCTCTTTTGATCACTTTGACCCAGTATCAGTCACTGTGTCATCCACACAGTTCACATTTCATCTTTTCTTCCTTAATCTTCACTTACTTCCATAACCAAGGGCCAACATGCCCCCAACACTCATCTGTGACTCATCCTGAGGCACTCTAATCTGAACCTTCTTCTTTTCTTCAACTGCAGACTGCGCAATGCAGTCTGTGCTTTCTTCTCTATTCCTCCCCACTGTGTCTAGGCTATCTTTTCTATGGTTGGTACCCAGTTTCAACTGCACTTGGTACCTGGACCCTTCTCCTTTTGTTTTTACCGAGAGTTGCGAGGAAGCTGGTTTTCATAGTACAATTTCAACTGGCTCCCATTCACCAATCCTTCCTTCCATTCTCCATTCAAAGTCTTCAACTGCGTAGGTCCTCCTTCTATGACATATGCAACCTCATACGGCCCCATCGAATGTGTTTTGAACTTCCCTGGATGCTTCATGAAATTGCTATCGTATACCAATACTAGATCTCCTTGTTTAAATGCTTTCTTCTTGATTTGCCTATCATGGTAGGCCTTTTGTCGTTCCTTCTGGAATTGTTGATGGAATCCTGCAAAAAATCGGTCTTCCTCTAGTTTGACCAACTACACAATCCTCTCTTGGCCAGTGCCAGTGTCATCCATATCTGTAAAGGCTGTGATTCTTAAGCTAGGGACCAAGTGTTCCATCGGGACAACTGCTTCTATACCATAAACCAACTTGAAGGGGCTCTGCATTGCCAGCTTCTTACAAGTGGTTCTATAGGCCCATAATACTATTGGTACTCTCAAATCCAAGTCATCTCTATTTACGCTGCAAATATTCGTCAGTGTTGTCTCCAAGATCTTGTTGAAAGCTTCGACCATCCTATTCGCTTGTGGGTGGTAAGGAGTGCTCTTTTGATGGTGAACTTCAAATTCCTGAGTCAAGGCTTCAATAGTCTTATTAATAAAATGTGTACCTTAATCACTCATGAGGATCTTTGGGCATCCAAAATTGGTTATGATATCATCAAATATGAAATGCGCAGTTGTAGTTGCACTATAGTCCTTAAATTCTCTTGCTTCTGCCCATCTATTCAAATACTTTGTCGCAGTGATGATGTATCTGGCTCCTGTGCGCTTCCCTGGTGGGTTTATAGGTCCCACAAAGTAAATGGCCCATTTATCAAATGCTTGTAAGTTTAGATGGGGTGCTAATGGCTTGCCATCTCTTCTAGATGGTTTCCCAACTCTTTGGTATACATCGCAGGCTCTGTAGTAGTCTTTAGCCTCTCTATGTAAAGTAGGCCACCAGAGGCCAGCTCGAAGAACCTTCTACGTTGTTTCTTTTCCAGCAAAGTGTCCTCTTGCGATGCTTTCATGAGATTCTGCTAAAATCATTGGTCTTTCTTCTTCCATGACACATCTCCTCAGTATCTCATCAGGTCCCATCTTGTATAGTTGTCCAGCTATAAGTGAAAAATTTGTAGCACGCACTACCAGTTGTTTCTTTTGGGTGATTGTGTATTCACTAGGTGCCATTCTTGTTGATAAGAACTGGACTATCTCGGCGAAGTGATCATGAACCTTTCTAATGTCCAACAACTATGCATCCGACAATGTATCCTCCAAGCTAGTAGGTTCCTCTCCATGTTCCAACATCAACAACTGGTCAGGTCCTTTGTTCATTCTCCCTGTCTTAACCATGATATCAAAATCATATTCCTGAAATAGCAGAAGCCATCTAGATATTATTCCCCCCAATACTAGCTTGTTGACTAGGTATTTTAGTGTAGAGTGATCAATGAACATTTTTAAGTGTCCTCCCAACAAGTAGTGGTGAAACTTCTACAACGCATACACCATGGCTAAGACTTCTCTCTGAGTGGTTGTGTAATTTATCTCAGTTGTTGATAGCTTCCTACTAGAAAAGGCTAACAGGTAGTCAATATCTCCTGCTCCTGGTTGTGCTAACACTTATCCCAATGAAATAGAAGATGCATCAATATGCACATGAAATTCCTTTCTCCAATATGGGAAACCCAGAATAGGTGCAGTAACCATTTTCTGTTTCAGTGTGTCAAATCTCTACTGACATTCTTCCATCCATTGAAAATGAAAATATTTCTTCAAAATCTTATCCATGGGTGTTTTGATCTGTGCATATCCTTTAATGAACTTCCTGTAGTATCCAGTATGTCACAACAGAGTGCACAACTGTTTGACTGAAGTAGGAGGGGGTAAATCAACTATAATGGAAATCTTATATGGATCTACCAACAATCCCTGCTTACACACAATATGGCCTAGCAACACTCCAAAGGGTGAAAATAAGCTGCACTTCATCTGACGTTGCCTGCACTTATCCAACATTAGTCTTAAACATTCAATATGATTTTGCAATAAGCTAAAAATAGTCCAATCATCAAAATATACCTCCAAAAATTTATGTAAAAAGTCTTTGAATGATTCGACCACCACCCTAGAAAATATGGTTGGTGAATTATTCAATGCAAATGACATCACTGTATACTGGTAGGATCCCCACTCTATGGAAAATGTGGTCTTATGGCGATATTCTTTAGCAATCCTAATCTAATGGTATCCTGAAAAGTCGTCTGTAAAAGAATATACCTCTTGTCCTTCTACATTATCTAACACTTCGTCAGTAAATGGTGTAGGGAATGCGTCATGTAAATATGCATCATTCAGCTTCCTGAGGTCTACGCAGATCTTGATTTATCTGGTCTTCTTATCCTATACCACCATAGGGATAATCCATTCTGACTCTTCAATATGTTCTATGATTCCTACTTCCAACATTCTGTCTAGTTCAATCTTCACTTTCTCCTTATATTTAGGGTTCAATCTGTAAGGTCTTTGTTTAACTGGACTTGCATCTAGTTTCAAGGGGATCTTCATCTCTCCCATGGGCCCTTTAATGCCCTTCATATCAGTGAACTTAGTTGGAAACAAGTCCTGATATTCATGCAGTAGCTTTGTGATCTTATCAATAGTGGCATCATCCCAGTAATCTCCAATATTAGCAAGCTTGGGTGCTTGATCTGTTCCAATATTAACTTTCTTGATTTTGATTGGTTGTCCAATGAAACGTAGTTCAACTCCTGGTCCTTCTATGTTTCATTGTCCTTCCATTTCTGCGATATTCACCTTCCTAGGATCATCGTCTTCATCGACATTGATATTGTAACATCCTTGCAATTTCTGAAGAGGTGCAGTCCATTCATCCTCTTCTTGCTCCACAGGGAGGCTAGGTGCCTCCTCAAATACTTTTTGTCTTACAACCTATAAAGCTTGATCTACCATAGAGTACTGAATTTCAAACAATAATGTAGCGACGAAGTTCTGTGTCATACCTTGCCAATCTACAGTGGTGAGGCGCAATTTCACTTCAAGGTACCATTTGATAGGCGTTCTGTCTAGAGTATTGATGAATTTATTCACCCACAGCTCTTGAGGAATGCAACTCCAGGCCTCCTCACAACTTCACACATGGTCTTTTGGGAAGCTTTGACCTATGTACCTAACTTCACATCCTTTGAATTGTTTGAAAAATCATGCTGTCATCAAAGTGAAACATTGTATCCAGTTCACGATGTTCCTTTATGTGTTCCCCACCATCTTGTTGGAGTAGCTTTCAAAGCCTCATTCAGTGCCAATAGTCTTTTTTGTACTGGTACAGTTTCTTCAAATTCCAATAAGAAAGTTTCTAAGTTATTTAAACCATCAAACGCGGGTAAATTACTTACTGTTGTGTCGATCTGGCGAAATTCTCTGGTCAATCTAGCACATCGTCATGCAGAAACTTCATACATCTTGTTCTGCTAGTTATCTAGTGCTTCTTCTGAGTATGATGAGAATGCATTGTCACTTCACCATCTTAAATTCCCATTTGATGTAGGATTAATGTAATCCTTTTGTCTTGCGCTCAATTTATATATATTCTCTAGCTCATATGCACGGTCCTCTTCTCTTATGGGCTCTGTGTATCTGGGACCTTCATTAGGATCCAGAGATGTGATGACCCTAAGGCCATCTCCTTCAAACATCATTCTTCTTTTCTTCAAGTCAACAACAGTATAATTGTTGAAATCCGAATCAATTCCTAACAACACGGGGTAAGGACAACTATCATCAACTATCTCAATTACCTCGAAGTCCACAAATGTTCTGACCCCATCGATGTCCACAAGGAGATGTTCCATTCTTCTGAAGGGGCTCACAACATGTTGATTGGCCATCCTAAGCTTGATGGGGGAATAGATCAACTTAGGTTTTCCCATCATTACCCAGGTCTACCTCGTCATAACATTGACCTCCGATCCTAAGTCAAGGACCACATAATCTATATCATATTCTCCAATTTGAGAGTTAAGGTGTAGTTCCTTATTTGTCCTTCTCTTTTTGGATAGTTGATGTATTGCTTTATTCAGTAGATGATCTACCTTTCCCAGCTCATAATATCTGATCAAGTTTTGGAGCTCTTTTACAATGATCTCATCCTTTATCAAATTAATACAAGTGCATAAAAAATCCATGAGTCTGCTTACCTCTTTTCCTTCTCCAGGCGAAGTGGACTGATCAAAGTCCAGGGACATTCCACATTCTCTTACTTCTGGCTATGCCTTTGATGAAGGAGTATGATCTCTTATAAACTCTTTTCTTGGATCTTCAAATGTCTTCTTATCTTTATTTGGATCAAACTCTTGTGTCTTCTCCGCAGCTTTTCTGACTCCTAATTGTTATGTAGTCTTCCCTAGAGTCACCCTATCTTCTCCTATAGCAGTGCCTCCTCTAGTGATAACAATGACTCTGGGATATGATCTGCAAGGTTATATTGTGATTAGATGTACTTGTTGGTTTCCTCCTCATGTTTCCTGAAGTTTGGTTAATAATTCAGGTGATCCAGGTGGATATCGGTGGCCACCCACCTTTTCCAACTGGCTTAAAACAATTTTCTGACAATTTTGGCAATTTACTATTTTTAGCAGTTTTAACTTCCGGGGCCATTTTGAGGGCCTAAATGAAGGTTTTTCTGGATCAAGCTTCTCAACGATAGCCTATATCATGCTTGATCCCCCAAAATGAATCTCCTCGATGATACCTTTCCAATGGGCTATCATATGCCTAAAACAAAGATCGTATGCAAAAGTTACGACGTCGGGAAGTTAATGTACTAACTTATCCAAACGTGGCCCGCATGACTTTTGGTGCTTCATCTCCTAGGGTTAGGTTTTTGGATGTCTAGGATTTTTGGCATTCCTATTTATTGTAAAAATTCCTTTAGAGCCTCATTGTAATCATCTTCTTACAAATGAGCGTAGCCGTCACATCTCTTCTCAGAGATAAGCCGCCACCATTCTAGCAAGCTTGTTTCTGCTGCATTTTATAGTTTCATCTTATTTCGTTATTGAATAGAAAACCAATTTTATTGTATCTCTGTTATTTTGTGTTAATAAGATGTTAATAATCTGTAGTCATTTTTTTCTGCTCATAAAATATGGATCAATGGTATCAGAGCGGTCTGCTCCTTGTCCTCTTAGTGCATGTCCCCAACGAGGCCAGAGTACAAAGAGTTGGGTCTCAAGCTTGTTTCTCTTGAGGAAAAAATCTCTCGCACGCCCAAGAGACCTCTCATGGTAGGAGAAAAGAAAGATGATGGGACATGAAATCCTTTCAAACTGTTGATTGAGGAAGCCCTCACGCAACAAAGGAACGAGATGATGGATAGTTTCGCGCAAATCCTTCAATGACTACCAACATGCGATGCATCTTCTTTGAGTGGAGGTGAAACCCCATTCAAGGTACAAGTAAACTTCGATATTCCTATATTTGAAGGTCAAATAGACGCAGATGTTGTAGAAAAGTGGTTGAATCTACTAGAAGGGTATTTTTCTGTCCATAACTTTTCGAATAGAGAAAACATTACTTTTGCACTCCTCAAAGCCATTCCCCACGTCAAAGATTGGTGGGAAAATTTCTGTGAGCAAAAGGAAACAAGGGAACCCTCATTATTTACAGTCATGACCACCTGGGAATCCTTTAGGGATGCTATTAAGGAACAATACTACCATGTTGGAAGTTATGACAACCTGTATACCAAATGGACTACACTGCGGCAAGAAAGAGACCAAGCAATGTCAAATTTCACAAATCTATTCCATACCTTGCACACCAAGCTGGGTATCAAATATTCAGAGCGACATATGGTGCTCAAGTATCATGGTGCTCTACATATATACATCCATACTGAAATGGAATTTCTGGACATCTCATCCTTGGGCATGACCTACTGATATGTCATCAAAATTGAGCAGAATCTCAAACAAAATACATGGTAATTTGGGCCTGGGAACCCCTCACAACAAAATCCAGTAAAGGGCGACACCAACCCACAGAACAAAGGACAAAGAAAATATGGTCAGTATCAGGACAATCAGTCCAAGCTGCAAGAAAATAAGGACACCAGAAAGACAAAGAAAGATATTGGGAAGTGGTACGACTTCCATAAGAGCCCTTGGCATAACACTGCTGACTGCCGCTCAAAGCAGTCGCTGGCGAATGAAGTGAAAGCCTTTGAATCAGATGTGGATTCTGACTCTGAGCCAGAACTAGAAAGGGGAAGACAGATCATTGATGCAGAACCCAGTGCCAGCGTTTCTACCACCAAGCTCGAGCCTGGTGAACCAGATGAGCCAGAAGAAGGAGAGCACCTCTTCCATTCACATATGTGGGTAAAAGGCACCCATCTGCACTTCATCATTGATAGTGGTAGCCAGAAGAAATTCATCTCAGTAAAGTTCATCAAGCGGCTGGCCTTTGTTACAATGCCGCACCCACAACCCTACACCATTGGATGGCTCCACCAAGGAAGCAATCTCAGTGTCATCCAATAGTGTCGAATGCCATATGACATCAATCCCTTCAAAGATGAGGTATTGTGTGATGTTTCTGCTCTCTAAGTTTGTGATGTTCTTTTGGGCCAACCTTATTTATGGAAACATCATGCTGTATATGAGTCTAAGCCTCATAGTGTTATTATTACTTTGAACAAGAAATTGTACAGGATACCCGAGGCAGTCCCACCTAGTGCTATTTCCTTGATCTCTGCTAAGAAATGCAGGAAGGTCATCTCTCAGATGGGGAAGTTTGTCTTCTTCATGATTCACTCTCAGAATAAGTGAAAGATCACAACCACATCTAGGGTCTCTGTGGCAGACCTCTCCACACAACATAAGCAAGTAGATAAGGTCATGGAAGAATACTTAGATATCTTCTCCTCACCTACTAGGGTACCTCTGCATTGCCAAGTCAAGCACCCCATTGATCTGACCCCTGATGCACCACTGCCCAATGGGCCAGTCTATCATCGCTCTCTATTAGAGAATGAGGAGATCAAGCGATAGATCCAAGAGCTACTCCACAAGGGTCACATCCATCCCAACTTATCACCTTGCGAGATCCCAATCATTCTAGTACAAAAGAAAGATGGAACCTGGTGACTCTGCATTGATTACCGAGCTCTGAATAAAATCACAGTAAAAAACCGGTACCCGATTCCCCAAATCAATGACCTCCTTGATCAACTCATGAGGGCCAAATAATTTAGTAAGATTGATCTGAAGTCTAGCAACCACCAAGTCCCCATAGAATAGACAGATGTATGGAAGACCACCTTCAAGTTAAAGGAAGGCCTTTTTGAATGGTTGGTCATGCCCTTTGGTTTGACAAATGTGCTAGCCACTTTCATGAGGTTGATGGATGATATACTGCGACCATTCACCAATAATTTTGTAGTGGTGTATCTGGATGACATTCTCATTTACAACAATACTTGGGCCGAACACTTGCAACATATTCAACAGGTTCTGCACACCCTACGACAACACAAGCTATACACCAACTTGGAAAAATGCTCTTTCGGTATGGACAGGGTCCATTACCTGGGCTACATCGTTGATCAACATGGCGTACATGTGGATCTAGCCAAGATCCAAGTCATCCATGACTGGCCAGCCCCAACCACGCTCATCGAGCTCCAGAGCTTCTTGGGCCTGGCCAATTTCTACCACAAGTTTATGTTGGGATTCTCCCATATTGCATGGGCCCTTAGACAAATAACCAGGGGTGGTGGTAAGGTGAAATTTACGTGGGGGTAGTCCCAACAACAAGTGTTCGATGATTTGAAGAAGCGCTTGTGCTCAACACCAGTGCTTTCACTCCCAGACCTACAACATCCCTTTGAGATCGAGACAAATGCTTTTGACTATGTTGTGGGCACCATTCTCACTCAGCACAACCACCCCGTGGCCTATCGAGACACTATCAGATGTTGTCCATAAGTACCCTACTTACAACAAAGAAATGTACTCCATTGTGCAAGCCTCCTGCCAGTGGAGACACTACATTCTTGGGAAGGAGACAATCATCCACACTGATCATAAGCCACTATAGTTCATGCAGACATAAGGAAAATTGAAGAATGACTGCCATCAAAAGTGGTCCACATACTTGCAGAAATTCCACCTCAACATCAAGTATAAAACAGGAAGCACCAATCACGTCACTCATTGCCTCAGCAGACCGCCAGTCATTGGACACACCACGATGCTATACTCTTGTGGCCATGAGACCTATGGATGGCCCCAACTCTATGAGACATACCCAGACTTCGCTACCACCTACCAAATGTTCGGGGCAAACACAATTATTTATAATTTCCATCTTCAAGATCAGTTGTTGTGTCGTCTGGGCCATATTTGTGTTCCATCAAGCGAGAGAGAGAATATTATCTGGGAATCCCACTAGAGTCAGGTGGCAGGACACTTTGGTGTCGAAAAGACAGTGGCGATGCTACAAAAAAATTTCTACTGGCTGAAACTTCGATAAGAGGTCAGCAAGTATATCAGGTCCTGCACTGCCTACACGATTGCCAAACCGAGCACTAAGAAACAGGGCCTGTACACCCCTCTTCCTATTCCTGACAGGCCATGAGAATCCTTCTCAATGGACTACATGTCGGGCCTCCCATACACTAGGTGGGGAAACGACCGTGTTTTTGTGGTTGTCGATCGCTTTTCTAAGATGGCAATTTTGGTTGCCGGCAAGAAGAACATCACAACAGAGGCCACTACCAAGCTCTTCTTTGAATGAGTCTGGGTATATTTTGGAATCCCACAAAGCATTGTCTCAAATCAGGACAGTTGAGTTATCAACACATTTTGGTCAAGCCTCTGGTCACTACTGGACACCAAGCTCACCAAATCCACGACCTTCCACTCTCAGACAGATGGCCAAACCGAGGTCGTAAATCAAATGATTGTGCATATACTTCACATGTATAATTCAAAACACCCTTGCACATGGGATGAGAGCCTTCCCTATGTCCAACATAGCTACAACCGAGCCCTGCATAGCTCAGCCAGCCACAACCCCGTTCAGGTGGGGTTGGGATTCCAACCATTGGGTCCCATAGATGTTGCACTTCCCCTTGCGTTCTTTTTTCTGACAGGGACTAAATTTTCCACCCAGTCTGAGTACCTTAGTGGTACAATTATTTTCGCGTCTAAAAGCTTCTTAAATTCCTTTTCAATGACGAGCAACAAAATGGGGTTAAATTTCCTAAGCTTTTGCCTAAAAGGCTTGACCCCGGGCTTCAACGGTATCTTGTGCTCAATTACGGAAGTATCATACGTTCGAAGTTCTTCATAGGACCAGGCGAAAACATCTGTATACTGTTTGAGTAGGTCTCTGTATTGGTCTTTTACCTTGGGAGGGAGGAATTTAGATATCTTTACTATCCTAGCTTCTTTTTCAGTTCCTATGTCGCAATCCTCCACTTCTTCTGGTTGGGGCTGCAAAGTGGATTTCACAGGTATGTCGTTCTGATCGAAGAGTCTTTCTAAAGGAATTAATCCTTTTGAGATCTGATTGTTTTTAAGGATCAACATGCGATGATCCGCTATTTTATCTCGAAAGGTTTCAGGATCTTCACCCTTCTGCATAATCCATATCAGGTCGTTTTGGTTTTCTTGGTCTGGATGAGTTTCAGAGAACTCACCTATTGTCATAAGAAATTTCTGAATTTGTTCGTCATCTTCAAAGATCTACCAGTGTCTGACATTGTCGGGTATAGAGGGTTTATATCTGATTTCAATATGATATTTCAGTTTAACGTTCGTGGGAGGAGAAAAGGTTGAGGCTTCCTTAGCCAATGCGTCAGCATGTAGATTCTCTGTGCGAGGAATAAAATGGACTTTTATAGATGAGAAAAAATTCTCCATCAAATCCCAAGCACAATTTCTGTATGTTCTTATTCTGGGATGCTTGGCTTGGTATTGTCGATTTATTTGTCTTACTATCAATTCAGCGTCACCGTAAACCTCCAAGTTTTTTATATTTAACTTCTTTGCAGCCTCTAAACCTAAGATTAATGCTTCATACTCACATACTTTATTGGTGTAATCTATATCCCACTGCAAACGATATGAGAAAGGAACAATAAACTTACCTTCAGGCGCTACTAAAAGTATGCCAACACCAACTCCTTCAGAAGACGAAGCGCCATCGAAGTACATTTTCCAGATACCACTTTTGCGTAGTTCTTCAGTCAAGGAGCTAAGCTCTTCTTGCTTCATATCAAGTTCTTCTGGACACCCATCTAAACCATCATCAAATGACAATATGAAATTTCCCAGATCTTGGTCTGCAACGTAAATGGGAAAGTTATTTGGATTCTGAGGATCACTGACAGTATACGCTAATCTTGTTTCTCTGTACAACCGGGTAAACTGACCACCGAATATAGGGATTGTGGCATATGACATGTCC
>ML783327.1:520919-548032 GCA_009831015.1 Picea engelmannii | reverse complement strand
TTTAGTGGAGCTTGTATTTTTTGATCTTCATTCTTTATTTGCCTCTGTTGATTTTGGGGATTTGGGTTTCTCCTGAAGTCCCTTTTGTTAGAAGAATCAGCTTTAGCCTGATCCAACTCCATCCTAGAGATTTTGTTAGACAGTTCTTTAATTATTCGGTCCATATCATCTACTCTGTCATCAGTATATCTATTTGATCCTGAAGGACCCACTGGTTCCCTATAACGTCTATTTTCTCGGTTGACTGTTTCTACTTTAGTCTTTAACTTTCCTGAAGCCATCATATTAGATTCAATTTCGACAACATCGTCTTGCATTCTATTTAAGGTGGCTCCTCTTATTTCTCACAAAAGTAGGGCAAAATCAGGTTCGAAAGCTCCCGCAAAGGTTACTTTGGCTGAGGGTTCGGAAGGTTTAACAACGGCTGGAATTTTATTATACAGTTTGTTAAACCTCAGAATAAATTCCATAACCGTTTCTGAATTCTTTTTCTTTAGAGACCCAAACTCGGTAAGGTAATATAAGTGATCCTTTCGCTCTCCCCATTATCTAAGGAAAGCATCTTCCAAAGCGTCATATGTTCGAATAGAAGCTGCAGGAAGACTCCGAAACCAAGTTCGGACCTGTCCTTCGAAGGTCTGGACAAGTAATCTCGAATAGACATCCTCGTGATCAATACCACAGATGTCTGCGAACTGGTCAAAACAATTTATATGCTCAGCTGCGGTTAGATCTCCCTCCCCGGTGAACTTAGGAAGATTTTTAATGTAGTTGTCAGGCAAATCATGGAGGTGAACGGGTAAAACTAGGGGAGCGTATCTCATTGCTACTTTTACAAATGCTCTAGGAGGAGGGACATTACCTCCTCCTCCGACGCCTGCCATCGACTTGGGAGTAGGAAATGAGGGCGTAACACACTCCTTTGAATCAGGTGAAACTGGGAAGTTCTGTTGAAGAAAGGTTGGTATGTCAAATGACAACGATCTTTCTAAAGGACCTTTTCCCTTGTTTATAGATGGGAAAGTCTGATGGATTTCACTCCTAAATTCAGAGTAGTTTGTTTTCGGATCTCTGGTATCAGACAGAGGACTGTAGGAAGTAGGAGGTTCTGAAGGGAATTTAGTCTTTAAAAGTGGGTTTTTGGGTTTATGAACGGTAGCGGTTGCCTCAGACGAGCCTCTCACTTTTAAATTTTTTTCAAGATCATTAACAGGCGTAATCAGCTTGCCATCCGGGTTCTGTCTGGTATGCCTTCTACCAGACGCTAGTTTGTGTTTTAGTGGAGTCACCAAGTGAAATATTTAAACAAGCCTTAAAATAGTGTGCACTCTATGTTCACTATCAAAGAGTAACACTATCAACGAAATAGTTTGTCGTTTTCCCAGGGAAAAGATTTCGTAACTTCGATCCCCGGCAACGGTGCCAGAAAGATGTTGTTCCTGAGTCTGTACTTAAGGCTTTAAAGTACAGTGTCAAGCCATCCGAAAGCATACTAAAGGTTGATAAAAAATTACACTAACCTTCAGTATTGGAAACTAATGAGGATTTCTGCGTTCTTGTTGTCTAGCTTCTAACTGTTCCTGGGTAGTAATATCTTGTTCAATGGCTGTCCATGAACGTTCCAATTCCTCTCGAGTGTTCGCAGTTTTAAGGATTGTGTCAAAAATATTTAAAGCGATATGTATTTGGTTGGATAGTCCGGGTTGAATATTTGGTTGAGTTGCTGCAGGAACAGTCATTGAGGAACAATACTAATATGGATAATGATTTAAACAAAAGATTTCAATGTTGTTTCAATTTGGTTAAAATAAAGAGAAACTTTTGCACGAAGAACGAAATAAGAATGCAAACTGAAGGCCCTTTCCCGTAACTGTATTATTTGTAGTAAAAAGATGTGGGGTGAGAGAAAAATGTTTAGCTGTAGATAACGTAAGGTTACTGTCAATAGAAAACTCACACATACACAGAAGAAGAAATTGACATAGAAATAATTGACATAGTGTAAATAAATATGAAATTCTGTAAATGCAAATTGGTCTTACACTCGCTAATAGCTGGTGCAAAGGAAAGACAAGAAACAATTACAGAAAAATGAAATCCTTTCACTATAGTAGTGGTCGTACTAAATTATAGTGATACACATTAATTATGAAGAGTGAAACGAAATGAAACAAGAAACATAACAAAACAAACTTGTAACACAGTCGTGACGGAATCGAGAATCTTCAAATTTGCTTGTATTAACTTCTCGGATACAAAAACTCTATTACAATCACTACCAAAAAGGTCCAGCCTGGTGCTTCTTTTTGTGATCTATTTATACAAGTTTTCCCTCCTACTCTATTTTCAAAAAGTGCCAGGTGCTTGCCTTTGCGTGATTCGATGCATATGATACATTTGTCCACAATCTGGGATGCAAGCTGTGAAGGCTCTGCTTGACAGCTGGGAGGAGAGAAATCACTCCATCTCTTCTACTCTACTTTCAAAAAGTGCCAGGTGCTTGTCTTTGTGTGGATTCGGTACATATGATACATTTGTCCACGAACTGGGATACAAGCTGTGAAGACTCTGCTTGACAGCTGGCCTCAGCGAAATAGCACTCTCGAGCCAACTGTTGAAGTTTATTACCTATTTTTGCGTCAATGATGTGAAGAGCGCTGAGTTGTGCGCTCGGTTGAATCAAATGTTTATCAATTTGAGCCATATCTACCCTGTCCATCTTAGAGATATGCACCGAATCTCTTTCATTCTTCTCCTTTAGATCGAGGGAGATTTGACCTACGTTCATTTGCCTTAGCATCTCTGAGTCACCTCCATTCTCCATTTCTAGTAGCTCGCCATCTATGGCATTGAAGGCTTCTTCTAATGAACTGGTTACTTTTTGAGCCTGTTCCTTGCTCAAAGCAATATTATGTTCCCAATCTTTTAACAAAATATTACCTCTTGTTTGTTCGGCGATGGTGAGCCCTGGAGAATCTGTGGAAAATATATTGTTGGTAGCAATCACTGCCTCTTGAAAGGCTACCCGAGCAGCTTCGGCTTTCTTTTATCTGGCGGTCAGATTCTCGGAAATCTGATGCATCAACAGACAATCTTCTCGAATCATTCCAATTTTGTCCAGCAGACTCTGCTGTACAGAAGAGATCCGGCTCCGAATATCGATCGCTCGGTATTTAAACCCCTCTACGTCGATCATCTTGCTTTCTGCAACCTCTAACTGAACCTGTAGCTCTGTGATCATATTCCTCTGCTGAGTAGCCTGCACCCAACCTTCTCGGATCACCGAATGCGTTTGCTCCGGCTTGACTTTGAGTGTTTCTATCTCATTTTTATCAACCAATCTAGCATGTTCCATCTCTATGTTGGCCTGGCCCTTGGAATTTTCTATGGATGTAGCCAACCTAGCCTCAAGGGTCCTGATGAGGCGATTCTTTCTTTTTAATTGGAGATTCATCTGCCCAACCGAGAATTGATTTGCTGAAGCGTAGGCGCCCAGTGTTCCAGCGATTTCAGTAGCAAGCTGGTCACTTTTCTTGCTCTTGCCTTCTGTCATGATTTTGTATTTTTTAACAGTGGACTCTCCCTCTTGATAAAATTATCGCTTCACTACAACTTTTCTCTTTTTGTCAAAAAAGAACTCATTAGGAGGGAGTTCTTCTGCCCTTATAGGTCTCAGTTCTTCACCAAATATCCATCCCTCGCTAACATCTCCCTGTGCTGACTACAAGGGTGTGACAGAGGAGATGGGTTTTCCTATTTGCTTTGTTGATTCTTTTGGAGTGTTGACAGGGTTCTGTTCTTTTGGAGTATTTGGGGCTTCTTTTTCAGTCTCTGCTATCTGCTTTCTCGGTGGGTCTGGAATTTTTCCCTCAACCTCCGAACTCTCTTTGCTTGGCGGGTCTGGAGTCATTCCCTCAGCCTCTAAAATCTGTTTGCTTGGAGGATCTGGAGTCCTTTCTTTTGTTTCAGGATTACTCATTTTCTCCTCCTCCGGTTGTTGTCCAGGGATAGATATTACCTCTGTAGAATCTTCAACATTTTTATCTTTTGTCTCGGTAATGGCCAAACCTCCCAACACAGTGGGAAGACATCTTCTCCTATGCTCTTGGAATCTTAACACAACTGTTGCGTCTTCGGGTGCTAGCGATTGGATCTGGGCTAACACCTCTTCATAAGATTTCGCTCCTCGAAAAATATGGTCCAAGGGGGAATTCTCATGTTCGAATCTCTTAATCCCAACATGAGCCAGATGATTGCTTACAACTTTTTGTGGATCATGTTTTTTAATCTCAATGGAGGCCAACTTTAGGTCCTCCAGGGAAGCAGCCTCGGCTTTGGCATGCCCAAAATCTAATAAAGAATATGAATTCATTCGAATGGGAAAATAAGTCCATACCTTCTTTGAATAGCCCTTGAGTTCC
Source organism: Picea engelmannii (assembly GCA_009831015.1). Classification (NCBI taxonomy): domain Eukaryota; kingdom Viridiplantae; phylum Streptophyta; class Pinopsida; order Pinales; family Pinaceae; genus Picea; species Picea engelmannii. The sequence goes on along the minus strand of ML783327.1, from coordinate 543,611 downwards.
TTGCTTACGCCCCCGATTACTATTTTCCATGCAACTTCACGACAAGCTAGTTTATCGGGAATGAACAAAGGTAGCGCATGAGGGGGAATAGAAGCCCTGAAAACCCTGATGTATGAGAACTCTGCTTCAACATACCAATCTACGATGCCACTCAGACCTGTTGAAACCCTATCCGATATGTGAGGTGGTGGGTGACCAAAAATATTGATGTGCAGGGGCACCATGACCCAATTGAAAATCTCATATGGGAACTTTCCAGCTTTATTTTCCCATAATTTATCATGGTATTCGTGCACTGGTTTTTCTTGGGTTGGATTCCAAGCCCAATTCATCAAGGGGAAAGGCGTCATGGAACATATTGCATCCATGATATGTGTCGACATGTAAAACGCTGAGGGTTTCCCACCTACCTTTTTCTCCTGATACTCTATGACCCTGTTGGCCAAGCTATCTGAGAGAATCTTTGCCCAATTGAAAGAGCAACCTTCAGCGACCCAAAATATGAGAGGCACCCAAGAGACATAGAAATGCGAGGTGTCTTCTCGCCCGAACAGATGACATGTCATCATGGCCACATACTTGTATTGTGTCTCTAGAGAAGGAATTGAATACACGCCCTTGTCATTCGCTTTGAATGTCGCGGAGCGCGAAACCCAATCCTTTATCAAACCTGGCATAGTTTTGTCATATTCTGTGCACTCCTTCTTTTTGAATTCTTCCAAGAAATCCGCACCGTATGTATATTCAGATGTGGAAGGCACCTTATACATGCTTTGTAAATGCTCGGGCCGGAAAGTTCTGATAGTCACTCGCTGACTATTCATAATTATTCTGGTAGGCAGGTCCACGTGATCCAAAGCCCAGCGGATCATGTCATAGTAAGGAAGCAACCGGGGCCTGGTTGCTATTCTGTGCATCCCTGACTGGACAACTATCTTATACTTGGTGTGTAAATCGTCTCTTTCGTTGCCGTCAGAATCATCTGAGTAATCAACTAATTCTGTCTGCAGAACATTGAACACATGCGACCAGTCGGGAATCGATTCGATACTTCAGGGTGAAGTATCAAAGACATTGTCTGAGCATTGGCTTGTAACTTCGACATTTGTCTTCGTCGCTTTCCGTGGAGCCATGACTGCTGCTTGCTTTTTCGCTCTTCTGTGATAAACCTGCGTATACATGCAGAAGTTAATTCACTTCGAAAATGACGAGCTCTGCTTGCTTATGAAGAAAGTTTTCATTTTAACAAAATGAGACTCCCATATATATTTGAAACTTCTGTAATCTCCGTAATAAGTCTGTCCAATCGCAATTAACAACAAATTGATTGCGTAAAAATCCGATCTTCTTTATTCGTAGATTTACCCTAATTATCTATTAATGTCATCAATGTTTGGTGGCTTGCCATAAGTTGGAGTATGAAAAGCAAAAAGTTTCCTCGGGAAATGTGCAAGCCTCGATGCATGGGACCTATCTCGTTATAATTTAAAATATTCAAAATATAGCAACGTTAAAGATCTTTCTTGCTTTTCGCTGCATCGGGGATTTCCCTTTAACAGTTTAAGTTTTCAACTCGCGAGACTGCGAGTACCAATTTTGATTTAAAGATAATCGTGATTTAAAGCATGATTAATTTCCTAATCATTTTACTCGCGGTATCGCGACTCGGAATTTCAAAGATAAAATTTCGGGAGATTAGTATGCCGAGTTACGAAACTGCGAGAAATCGACAATCAAGACTTAATTAGGATTAAGTGAACTTGGATTAGGTGACTAATTAATCATACTATAATCACATCATGGTTTCGTGAGTCGGAATTTTAGACATCATGATTTTCGAAAAGATAGCGCCGAGTGGCGAAGCGCCGAGAACCATTTTAACCATAGTTAGCTTTTGCCTTTAATCTCTGACCAGGGTTAACTTTCAAGTACCTCATGTTCTCGGTTCTCGGGACTGTAAAAAAGAAAAAATGGGTTTGATGAGCACCGAGGCACGAAACCCCGACAACGTCAAATCAAAAGTTAAAAGATTTTACCCTAGTTAGTGCTTCGGGCGAGAAATAAAAACAACTTCGTCATTTCGTGACTTGAGACATATGAACTCAAGGATTTAAAGTTTCCGACTTGCGAGATCCCGAAATAAAGCCAAAAAAGGTCGAACGTTGAGTATAAAAGCGGACTTGTTTTAAGGGGAGAAAAAACATCGTTGATTTTTTTCGACAAGGTTGTAAAATGTTTTTCAAAGTTCCGGGGGAAAAATTCAAAAGGCCATCTTTAGATTTCAAGTGTCAAAGACTGAAAAATGTGAAAGGTTATAAATCAGTTAAGGGCGGCTCCAACATACCCTCCAATGGTACTATCAAACCAGTGATCTACTTCACTTGAAACAAAGTTATCAACTCTTTTGACCTTCTTGATCAACGTTGACGTCCAAACCACAGGTGATCTAGATCTGATCTCAAACTGGGTGTTTTCTAATCTGACCAGCCACTCGTATAGATCCTTATGAATTCCTCCAAATAAAATCTTGTGTATATCATTAAAGATATACCTTCCCAACCAGTATTCTATGTTAATATTAGGGTTCTGATTATGAGCTTCTGCGAAGTCCTTTTCCTGTTCTTCTATCCACTTCTGAATCTCTGTCTTAGATGGAAACCACCTTGACATTCCCTCAAGAATATCTCGATCCCGACAAAAGAACCATTTGTTGGCACAAGGGAAGACCTAGGGTTCAGATCTAATAGCGCACCAAAAATACCTAACTACTGGCCCTTTCAGCAACACTTGTGAAGTATATGTAGTCTCACCTGAAGTAGAAATAGGGGGTTGCAAGACACAGGTGTCTACAACCAGAGGAAATGCAGGTGGGTTCAAGGAAATCATGCATGGAGATCAGATTATTCTATCCCAAACATAAACCTACCTCACATAGTTATATATCAAATCTAACATACTAATGCATCATCAGGGGAATAGAGTAAAGAACACAACATCAATCACACACAACAACAAGATATACGTGGTTCAATCTCTCCCTAGGGATACTTCCACAGAACTGTGCTTTATAGTATATTAGGTGAAATCTTACAATTATATCTGCGCTCTTAGCTTGAGGATCTCTCTCCTTCTCTCTTTTCTATATCTCCCTTCCCTGTGCACCCAACTGCAGGGTTGATCTTCACACCCAGCTAAAGATATTACAACACAGACTTCCCTCTCCACATAATACTTCTCTCTCAAAAATAAAAACAATCACTCATCATCACATAATAGAACCCATATCATGTCCTCTTGACCTTTATTTATACATTACAATAGCTCAGCGACAACCTTAGGCTGAAGCCTAGGTGTCAAAACCCTATATACCTAAACCCTAGGTGTCTAAAACCCTAGGTCAACTTGACACATTTTCAGTTCTTCGCCATACTGTCTTTCCTTCTTTCCTATGAGGTGCTCCAAAGCATATACCGATGGACTTTTCTTCTTGCTGAGTTGTCAATGATCTGTCTTCCTTTATGATCTTTCTTCCTCGATCTCCTCGTCCAATGGATTTCTTTCTCTTACTTCACTCCGTCTTTTCTGCTCTTTTGCTCACTTCGACCCAGTATCAGTCATTGTGTCGTCCGTGTAGTTCACATTTCGTATTTTCTTCCTTAATCTTCTCTTACTTCCAGAACCAAGGGCCAACATGTGCACTAGAGAATGAAAGATAAGATTTCATTACCGAGGTGCATGCAGGACCAAAAGAATGTCACTTCCAGGCTGATGCAACAGCCAGGAATTTTTTTAATCTGGTCTTTGGTGGATGACATTACATAAATATTATCAGGAGAAAATAAAGAAATGCGATAAGTACTAATAGATAGGATGACCGCTATGGAAAAATGAGAGACCCCTACATTCCATAAATCCCAATTTACCATTTGAAATTTGGGCTATTGACTTTCTCAAACCCTTCTTGAAAAAAGACAAAAGAACAGGGGAAAGATATATTATTAGATTCGTGGAATACTTAACCAAATGAGCGAAAGCAGTACTTGTCGATAATTGTACAAAGGAAGAAACTGCAAAATTTATCTACGAAAATATAATAACTCGTTTCAGCTTCCCTTTGACAATAATTATTGACCAGGGCACACATTTTATAAATAGTACAATTGAACTACTACTCAAGAAATTTATGATTGACCATAAAAATAAAACTTCCTATCATCCACAAGCCAACAGAGTCGTTGGATATTTTAATAAGACTCTCAAAGTTGAAGTGAAATGACTGCAGAAATCAACTCTAATCTCAAGTATGCTATATAAAAAAATATGCTAACATGACAAGATAAAGAGCCTACCTCGTCCAGACATTCGATGAAGTCCATTGTTGAGCACTTGACTCAAAGAAATACACCTGCATATTATCTTCAAAAACCAAGAAACACAATAGGATGGTGATAATATAAAGTTAGCAAATTCAATAACATAATCCATCAATATTCATAAAAAATATGCCCATGGAATAACAATTCAAGTATTTGAAAGACATTAATTGGACGAGAAAAGAGTATTTCTATTAATATGTAATCAACAGAAGTGAATGAATTACAAACTTATAAGTCAGCACGGTTCAGAACCGAGAAACTAAGTCCCTTCCTGCTGGGTCTCCACCACTTCAATCCTCCACCAAAGGCAATCTCATATAAGAGAGACAATGAGGTTCTCAGTCAAGTAGGGAAGAGCTTGGGGGCTGAACAATGTGTTCAGACTTAAAAGGATAAAAGGATTCAGACTCGATATGAAGTGAATAATTTCTCTAGAGTAACTTTTTTCTCAAAGTTGAATTCTTCTCCTCTTTTCCATAGCTTGGATAGGGCCCATTTATATTCTTCAAATGGAACTAAAGGGATGAGTCAGAACATTTCTAGTATATGGAAGGTGAAGGATCATGGATCTTGTGATGTGACATGGAAACCTGACACCATTTTTTAATTTGGGCACAAAACTCGATGTTCGCGGGCTGCAATGGTGCAACCTGTGTATACGCATGCTGTATAATTGTTAGGGTGCATATATGTGGAAAAATATTAATTTTATCTCTGGGAACTGCAAAAATGGACTTCAAGTCTTCATAGGGAAATGGAAAAATGCCTTCTGATCAAATTTGCATGGGGTGAGGAAAATCTTTCTATAACAATTAGTGACCAGGGTACACATTTTATAAACAGTACAATTGAACTACTACTCAAGAAATTTATGATTGACCATAAAAATACAACTTCCTATCACCCACAAGCCAACGGAGCCGTCAGATATTTTAATAAGACTCTACATAAAGGCTTAACAAAACTATGTGGACTTGACAGAGACAACTGGGATGATAAAATTCCAGAAATACTATGGGCCTATAGAACAACATACAAAATATCGACATGATAGACACCTTTTAAGTTATTTTGTGGTCAGGAAGCCTTTATACCACTTCACTTCTATGCTACTGCAGGTAGGATAATGCCAATATTGGAATTCTACCATAGACATAATACAATGCAATGTTTCTACCAACTAAATCAATTAGAAGAGGAAATATTGTTGGCACAACAACACCATAAAATCCAAAAGAACCATCAAAACACCTGGCACGATCGACACCTCAAGAAAAAGGATATTAATGATTGAGAATTGGTACTCTTATACAACAATCAAGTAAAATGAAAGCCAAGAAAGCTATAAAATGCATGGATTGATCCATATGTGGTCGAATAAATTCAACCTTCAGGAGTAGTGCAACTAAGAACACTTCAAGGGAAACCCTTTAAGAAATTAGTCAATGGGGCCCGAATGAAGAAATATCACACACAATAAGTTGCATCCTTATTGGAAAAAAATTGGTGGAAAGGGAGACACTAGTAGGATTTCACAAAATAACCCCGTAGCAATATCAGTCAAAGAAAATGAATTTCAAATCATCAACAATACAATCATAGATCCAAAATAACAAATCACTAGGAGATCAAAAGCAGACATAGACAGATAATTCGACCACTTCCAGAAATAGAAAGGTCTATTCACATGAGCCAATAATCAAAGTCAACACCATTACTGATAAACAACTAGCTATTACAACAATGCACAATATTTCACGTGATGTACAGATGGTTGGTTAGGACAAACACTATCTCTCATCAAGATAGTAAATATTATGTAAGAGTACAAAGCAGTTGATCCCATACCACCAATACTCGCTCCATTAAAAAAGGACATGAACCATCATTAATCACACGCTTCTATGCAAAACCATTAACTTTGAAGATTAAGTTACATGCAAAACATCTATCTATCCTATAAGTTTCCCTCAAGATATCGAAACCGACCCCTATATATCATAGATAAAGGAACAAATATAATCCACTCTTCAAGTAGTTAAGTTTTCAAACATAGACCATGTTGTCAATGAACATAGCATATGATGACCCACCTGAACCAGATCCTCAGAATGAAGAATTTGGCCAGCCATATTGGATACAAACATCAAAATAAGAGAATCATCATCACACGAAGGAAGGAATGACCCTATGTGATATCAACCGCTCAATTCCCAGAACAATGGGGAATTCGAGAGTCATCCCTAAGACATTTTAGGGAATTCACAATTTGGTTAAGGTTACTTGTATAGAACGCAAAAAGAAAATATCAAAATATCATTTCAAGTAACACATTTTTGTGGGAAGAAAAGCTAATTGTGGGCACAAAATCAGGGATGCTGCCAAACTCTAGAATTCGACTAATTTTTTTTTGGAAATATGCACTAAAGGAACGATCTACCTGCAAATAAAAACATCTTTGACTCAATAAGAAAAGAAACTTAATTAGAACTTGAATCTATCATTTTCTCTTGTCTCTTTCTTATTTTGTAATAGCCTCGAAAGGACTTAGTAGAAAATTTTGTCATACTCCCTTGCTTGCTCGGGACAAGAAAGGAATTGAGGGGAGGGGGGGCGGGGGGGGAGGGGGAGATATTGTAGGGGATAGTCGGATCTGTCGACTAGACCCCCCACCATTCTAGTAAAATGTAGGATTCATTTAAGGAAGTCGATCGAATAGGCAGTTAGAGTCGACCAACGCGACAATTAATATAACCAACTAGTAATTGTACGTCACATATATATACATCATTATGTAATGGAAATACATAGGTCGTTTTGTATATATCTAATAAAATGTCTTCATGGCTCTCCCACTATTGTTTATATCTATCTGTATGCTTGTGTGCTTCTATATATGATGCTATAACATGTATTTCTCTATGTAAGGATCTACTGGAAACTTCTTGTACTTTCCCCCTGAATACAACGCCTATGATTTCTATTCCTCAATCATATAACCAAAACCCTTGTGTCTCTTAATTCACCTTGGCTGAATGTTTCATTCATTATTTCTTTTTCTTTAATTGGTTGTTTCCCTAGTCAATATTTTTTAGTCTTCTTTGTGTGAAGGGAATTATTGCATCACACTTCCCAAGTTTGGATTATTCTATTGGGTCACATCTATGTCTTAATCATTCATTATAGATATTCTTACCTCATGTTGGTTGAGAAGAATAATCATATCCTTTCTTCCAATGGAACTTCTCCTATCAACATCAACGCATGCTATAGGTGTTTGATCTATATGCTTAATACCTTAGTTTCGATAATCCTCATTAGTGTATTTCCTTTCATTTGGAAATATATTATCATCATTGGTCACTTACTAAATGTTTCCTTCCAATGTTTGTCATCATGTCATTTATTCTCAATGTTATGATCAAATTTTTATCTTGGTGATAATTATTCTTATCAGTGGCTTAACTTGCATCTAGCTAGAATTTCCATCATCTATTTCTAATTGAGTGATATCTACCATGTTTGATTTCAATTATGTATAATTTGGCACTACAAGGGAAACACCTTCTAGCATAATTTTTTTCATAGGTTTTTAGTATTAAAATATTGGGAAAAATTATAAAAAAAAACTTTGCTAAAACCTATACAATTGGTAGCAGAGATTTTGTATATTTCCAATATAAATAAAAATTCTAGGTGGTCGAAGGTTCTAGAAGAGTTTTTTTTTTGTCAATGTGCTTATAACTATATGGTGCACCGATATGTAAATTATATATATAACACACCATTGCACTAGTAAATGATACAGATTGATGCCTCAAAAATAAATATACTAAGCACTTGTGCATACGACATGTTTTTGAATCCCTAGTGTGTATCTTAGATATCAAAGCACTATGGAAATTCTATCAATAAAACACATCAATGTGCCACATTTTGGTATGCAATAGGGATTTAAAAATAAATATTACACATTGGTGTGTGTGAAACCCCAATGTGTATTCTATATAATGAAAGCATCGAGATTATTACATATGTAAAAGCATCGATGTTATTACATATGTAAACACACCAATGCATATATTATCTTTCACACCACAATTTATTGTAACAATAATAATAATAGTAACGACAACAATAATGGTATCATTGAAGTAAGTGGTACTTTTTTTGTCATTAGGAGCATTGGTTATCTTATTATATTTTTCTCATACTAGTGCATAACAATCATTTAAATGCATTGGTGCATAAGTAGGTATGAACTGTACCATTGAGGTCAAATGAATACAATGCAACAACATGTTTCGGTATTTAATTTTTTCACATTGCAGGTATGCATAATGCAACTTTTTTTTTTTTTTACAAAATGTCAATTCATCATCCACAAATCAAATATTTTTAATTATAATATTGATTTTTGTATTTAATTATTGCATCTATATAATCATTGCATTAACATGTTGTATCATTTAAGCAGTTATAGAAACTAATAACACCTTTATTCATTATAATGATGTAAATCATCAATATGTTTCATAAACATCCGAAAATTATATGACACTAGACAATGCAATAGAATAAGAAATTCATTTTCTTGTATAAAAATAAGTGGCACTTAGTTATACGAAATGAGACAACATAAAGGTTTGCGTTCAAAATGTCAATAAATAATTATTACAGTTATTGGTAACATGTCATCATCCAATTGGGGCAATATGCCTACATTAAACAACATGTTTGATTTTCATAGACAAACATTCCAAAACATACAACTTTTAACATTCAATTCTGATGATCATCATTAATCACTTGAACTACTATCATTGCTCAAGCTACTTGCATGCCTCATTTCTTCAACACTTGCATAGGATATTGTTCTTAGGTTACTTGGAATGCTTTTTTGATTGGCTTGAGTTTGACATTGTTCCCATTCATGTTCTATCTAAAAACACAGAAATAAAATATAATTGAATATATCTACATTTATAGTATAATATACATGATTTCATAAATAAAAAGGAATACATAGCAGCAATTGATTCATAAACAATACACATTATTTCAAAACCATGGTTTATTCCATCTCTCAAGATTTGTTTTGTTGTCTCCACTCCATACTTTGTTTCCTGCGAGTTTTGTACACAGTGACAAAACATCGATATACTAAAAGGTTTCTTGTTGTTACATTAATTATAAAATAAGGGAAGTAAAAAACATAGATACTTTACAAATTGTTCAATTAATCCTTGATACTCCAACAGATACTCACAACAATACTTAATCCAATGTCAATCAAATGTTCAGGTGGCTCTTCTTTGTATGTTAGCACCTGTTAGAAAACATCCATGTATCAACTCTTTTTTGTCTTATCATCTTGTCTTATATGTGGAATGGGTTCCATTTTGTTTTTTTTTGTAACAACAAAACCATTAATAATTATTTCATGCAATAATTAAACTCTTTGTACATAGAAAATAAATAAATAAATGAATACATACGTTTGATACACATTGTTATTGAGATGGTTCCTCCTATGAAGAAATTATGTTCATTTCTTTAACCATATCCTTGTACACTTTATTTGACATCCCTATTAGCATGTTTCATATATTACATTGATCATACTTTTGAGTTTTATCCATCTTCCCCCAAAAAAAAAAGCATAATAAAACATATATTAATCTTTATATGAAAACAAATATAACAAAATTATTAATTTGGTAAATTTTTGGACTAGTGTATACATATTACAAAAAAACATGTTTAACAATAATACCTTTTAAATTATTGTTTTTTGTTATTGTATGCTTTTCACTATTGCAAGTATCACATGTCTCATTCACCATGTCTTCAAAAAGTGCTTTCTATAGTTCATGTATAACTTGATTCTTGGAGTCATTGGATTGATCTTTGTATTGTAAATTGAAAGAATGTCTATAAATTATTTCCACTATATTTCTCATGGTTTATAAAAAAAAAGTGATACTCTCAATAACTTCCAACACCACTCCAAATGAATTGAAGACGAATTCATCACTATTTACATCCTTCATAATTTTTATCTTCCTGCACAACATTCAACAAATGTGAAATTGAATGCTTGAAACATGTTATCTATTATTGTTAAGTACATTTGTATTAAAAATTCAAAGAAAAGCTTCATATCAATCACCTTTTAATCTACATAGTTCCTCTCTTTGGAATATTCCATAAATATTTTACATTCTTTTCCACTAGGATTCCGAACAATCTTTTGGAGTTTCTTCAAGTTTTTCTATGCATGACATGCAATATCAAATACACAACATTTAAACCTACATATAATTCAAATATATTACTTTTATATTAAAATTTAAAAGAGCTTGCCATGTTATATTCTTGGGATGTGCTTCCCTCACCTTCATTGTTATAAGCATATTTATCTAATCTTATACTAGCCATATTCTATCATTAAAATCCCCACATAAAAAAATACACAAATTATGAAATATATTCTACAAACTAGATAAATAATTTTAGTATTAAAATGTTTTTGGATTAGACAGTGCATATAGTATAGTGACATGCACTGGTGCACTTAAGAAATAATTAAGCACCAGTGTGTCATTGTACAATGTGCACCTATAACCTTGGTAGCATTTGTTTTATACAAGCATCGCCAAAATGGTGTGCTTAATATAGACTTTCACACTGGTGTGTCATTTCTATATATTGTGCACGACTAAATTCGGGTTTTCATTATTATAAAAAGTCACACTAAATGGTATGCTTTAAATAAGAAATGCATTAGTTTGTTGTTTCCTTATACTGCAAATTCCAATGCTATATTTTTTAGCAACATAAAAAAAGAGATAAGAAATAAGAAAACTAGGGTTTGCAGTGCTAAAGGTAACTCTGAAACCCTTCTATTTTCTTGAAAAGCATTGTTCATATGAATAAATAAATAAAACTATGGAATTTTTGAAACAATTGAGGGTAAATTTGAAATGAATAGATTATAGTTACATGTCTTAAATTTATCCTTTTCATATTTGTATGTGACCTATGATGATCCCTCGAAAATCCATCTCTTTAGAAAAAAATTCCACTGCAAAGTCTTCCCTACTTAATCTCTCTTGCACAGGTCTCGCCTCTAACATTTGGAAAAATAATCAAATAAGGAATCGGGTTTCATTTTTTTTACAAAATGGAGTTGTTGCTTATTTTTTTATTTGATATTTCGATGCATTAATCATAAGTATGCACACTATTATTTTTCAATTTGTCTCACAATCTATCGATAGACATGGGCATACCCTTGTGCTATGATGAAAATAGAAGTGAAAACCTCCACAATTAAAATTTTTGAAGAGCTTTATTGTCAGTGCATATCATAATTTAATGCACTAGTGCATTTAGGATATATATACATGTCGATGTGTTGAATCTAAATTAGGCACACCATTTACTTTAAAATACCTTCAAAACTTTGTTTGAAGTTAAAATGTTGTATGCTTCCCAAAATTTATTTTAAGAATGTAGACACATATTGATTATTATTTTTTCTCAAATACAAGGGGAAAAAAGGTGGTAATATCAAATGGCCAATTATTCAAATTCCATCTCATTATATATCACTCCATGTTCATCAAGTTCTCCCTTGCCATTTGTTTCCTTGGATCCCTCTTTATCCTTGGTGCCTTGGTTGTATTTTATGTGCTCGAATTCATCTCCTTTTCACACATTTTAGAATCATACACTTGACTTTTCAGTGATCTAGTTCTTGATTCCATCATCTTGGACATGTGTGAGATGTAGCAGACCTCAGGAGGGGGTTTCCCTGTAGGTAGCCCCCTGTGTGTGCTAGTTTCAAAAACTTCTTCGAGATTTATGACTTCACATGGTTTTCTTTATATACAATGCCTACATATACTCCTTCACCATTGGGCCCCAATGAAATTTCCTCTATCGAACTCATCACATATATTATAGGGGATAGTATGTTGTACCTTCGTACCTATCCCCCAACTAATGGGTGACCATGGACCATGATGAGAGATTCCTTATTTCTCTCAGACTTGGTCGGATCTCATGTCCTCACATTATTGAGATTGGTACATGCATATAAGCTTCAACCTCAGATCTAGTTCTTCATATTTACTTGGCTCTTTCCCTCCATTCTCAAAGCCCCGTGATGATCTGTCCTCCAATATGCCCATGATATATTTGTAGATCCCCATTCCTATTCAATATGGATTATTAGGTTGTTTCCACCACCTTCCTTTAGTATTATGGGACATCAATTCTTATGTACTCAGTTCATCCATAGTTGGGATGTACTTCAGATTTTCCCATCCAGGTATGTATATGAGACTAATATTATCATGTCGATGTATTTTGGCCATCATTTATAACATCTTGTTGTGTTTTAGACTCCTTTACAGTCTCTCTATTGATGTCATGAGTATTCTCGACGAGTATGGGCATGCCTACCTCGTCCCATTGAGATCATATTACTCCTCACTAGATGACCCTTTGTTGACAAGTGGTTTTATGTGGTCTATTTGTTGGTTGGGAATTCTATTCTTCTTCCATGTTATATTTTCTCCTCTTTGGATGACACATATCCCAGTGAAAGAAAACTATAGTGTATGTGGGTCATGTTATTTTCACCTAGCCTCACACATTACGGGGAATATGCTATCACCATTTATTTGCACACCTAGCTCAAAAGGCTAAGCCTTATCGATATGTACCATCATAGTCCATGTATCACTTTTCATACACACTTTTACACCATTATTCCCTTGCATAACTTAGGAAGCCACCTTTTTCCTAAGTTATTTCACTTAATCAAAGTCATAATCCCCTTTTATGCATTTTCCCCTCTTTATTTTAGTTAAATTAAAGGAAAAGTTCAAATTAACGGTTAAAATTGATTTGGTTAAATATAATATTTTATTATTTTGACCATATCAAGGATAACCACTATTTTTCCTATAAAATAAAGAGAGTCTTACCATTTTCATAGAGATTTGCCCATGAGAGTACAAAGATGTTGCCAAAATTCCAGTTGACCTTTTAGCTCCATCTCACCATAGCTACTTTCAACCAAGAGGAGAATCTATCCAGTGCTACACACATCCGGGAAAGAAATAAGAACCCTCCCATGGAGGGGCCACCAATAGGAATTTGTCTTCATCGTTATCTTCACAGGTGTATCTTATTTTGTACCATGATTATTGGGAATTATAGATCATATTGATTATTTACATCTTTTTTTTTATTCGGGTATATTTTCTATCGCATTCCTTTTATATTTATGAATATATTAGATATTAAGAAATCCGATTAATAGAGAACTAGGGTTTTGATTTTCTCACCCGCTTTTATCTATAGCTTTGAAACAACCACAAAATTTGCATATATTATCACCCTTGTTGCAGATCTACAACAACAATTTGCTTGCCCATGAATGTTTAGAAACATGACTTAGTCCCAACACTTCAACCCAGTGCTCAAAGAATCTGACTAGTTTGCAAGCCTAAGGGAAAGAAACATTGGTGAAGAAGATAACATCTCCCTGTTGATACATCCTGTATCGGAGGGGAATCAAAGTTATTTGTCTATTGTGGCGGTGAGAATAGCATTTCCTCATTGATATAGGCTATATCAGCAAGGAAACCACTTCTTCACTGATTTCGTTAGAACCCAATTTTAGTGCTTATATCCACCACCAAGGCCTCCCATATCTCAAATCACTTCTTGTACAGATTCAATCAATGCCAAATCTATTGTTCATACACTCAATTTCTCAATACTAATGGAAAAATTGTTTTTTTTGGATAGTGTCATGATTTCATGTTGCAAGATCATCCATGACTCCTCCCAGAAAAGGATCAAAGAGTGCAGACAAGGATCCCTTGAGGAAGCCTCTACAAGCATAAATTTACAAGAGGGATATATCGACACTCCCAGACCTATGTACAATGATACCAAAGTTTTCATTGACATGGAAACCTCACTTAAATAGGGTGAAGTGTATCATATGTTCAACAATCATATATTCCTGCAACTTCCTGAAGAAGATCCTAATTTTGACACATACATGAACATCAAAAGGTCCAAATATACAAGGTCGCAACTCATGCAATAGTATTTCCCTGCGCTAAATCCATTTCATGAATCGTAAAACATGATAATATGGATACTAGGTACATATTGAATGCCCAAGGCTGCCCAATTACCTCCTTCTAGGATTTACTGATCGCCTCTGGAAATCATCTAGAGGAAGGAGAAAATTAATTAGACAAGAAACTAGTAAATAATTTCCCTCACAACTCTAAAGAAATTTTTAAGAGCTTGTTGGAATACTGAGAGGGGGGGTGAATCGGTATTGAGCAATTTATAGCACTTTTAATCAAAAGATTAACTCATCAATGATTCCATTCATATATAATTACATTTACCATATAAGAAACATGTAATCATAAAAAGTGCATAACATCATACACAAATACATGGTACACTAGTATTTTACATGGAAACCCAAATGGGACAAAACCACAGAATGCTTTCTTATATATCAAACATTACATTCATAGGAAGCACCAACTTCCAACACCAACTGGAAGGAGGCTACAACCCCCTATTTATAGGGTCCAACCTTAAGGAAATTACAACTCCATGAATTCTCCAGCTCCAACTGGAAGGAGGCTCCAACCCCCTGATTTAAAAGATCTAACCTGAAGGAAGCTCCAAATCCTTATATTATACAACTCCAAATAAAAGGAGGCTATGACCCCCTAATTTACAGGCTCCAACCTGAAGGAATATCCAACTCCGTGTATTCTTAGGCTCCAACTGGAAGGAGGATATGACCCCCTTTCCTTGCCCCTTCCTTTTGCCCTGAAATATAAATGTAGACTCAACCCATCACTGCTACTTTCACTGTCATTGTCACTATCACTACCACTTTCATTGTCATTGTCATTGCCACTATCACTATCACTATCACTGCCACTATCGCTATCACTATCACTATCACTGTCACTGTCACTACCCTTTTCACTCCCACTGTCACTGTCGCTGTCATTGTCACTATCACTATCATTGATATACCATCATCAAACTATCACTACCACTAATAATCACCATCAACGAGACTAGATCCACTCACATAGATCATGTTCCAAGCTCACCAAGAGAATCTCTCACCATATATCAAGGTATGGCTCAAACATGTGCCAAACATATACCATACATCCAATATGTGCCTCAAAGCATATGCCCAAATCTCCAAAACATGCCTCAATCATGTATCATAACATCAAGACATAACCTTAAAAATTCATATAAAAACATACCTCTGATTCTATAACAGACCTGGTGCATCATACTATAGACACTTATACCTTCTTCATCTTCCACAATAAGAGAATAACATCTTCATCAAACTTTACTTCAGTCTTGCAGGACTAGTTTTTGGATTAGTCACAAACCCTAAATTTCAACAAGCATAACATTGTCCCTATAATGAATCAAGGTCTAAAAATTGTACTTAATATTCTCATATCTTCTCTGAAATTCCTCCAAGTTGCATGCCTTGAAACATCCCTGAAAAGGAGTTATAGAGAAAATGGAAGACATTGCTGAATTTTGGGCTATTCTGGAGAGCGAACATGTAGAGCATGCCACACGCTGAATATTTGATATCTAGTTCTGAAATTCACACACAAAATACTACTGACTATACTATTTCCAATCCAGTTTGTCTCACATAATTTGTATCCTATATGAATAATTTATGATTGTTTTTCTCAGAACACTTGTTTGAGACTAGTTTTAGGACTAGTTAAAAAACCTATCTTCCATAGAGTGTATCTCCAAAAATACAACGACCCCGAAGATAAATATTTTACCACAAGTACCTTGATATGTCTTATCAATAGCCTCCAATTTCAAATATGTGAATCATTCTAGAAGAACATTTATAGCGAAAATGGTAAGATGACATTTAAATAGCATACCTTAGAACACATCATCACAAGACTTCATCCTCCCTTGGAATTTCTCCATTCACTTCATCTTCCCTCTAAAATTTGCCTCAGATATCCTTGGTTACCTCAAATAAAAATCACTTGAATTGATGTAACAAATGAAATCCTAGGTGCCTTATTTATACTAGATCTAGAACTCTCTTTTTTGGGCCGAGTTGACACAAATAAAATTCAATTTAATTTTTAATGATTATTCCATTAAGGCCAACTTTACCAACAACGTCCCTAATATTTATTTTAATATTTATCGCAATGTGTCCAACTTGTAACTTATTTTTTGCAACAAATTTTCTTCTTTTAATTAATTTGGGGTTGACTTGCCACTTCTTGTTACAATTGTTTAGGGCTTCTTAAACATACTTCAGGGCTTCCATCTTCAAGAGGGAATATCTCCTCAACCGTGAGGAACCACGTGGCATACCAACTACCATTTGAAATGATATGATGAGGAATATCCATATATGAATGTGTTACATGTATTTTCAATGTCCTTCACACTCCTTTTCTTCAAATAACTTCGAGCTTCATGACCACACCTCTGGGTCTTCTTAACCACTTTTAACCACTTAACCATATTTCCAAGGCTTCTTGTATACTTCTTCAAAGCGTCTTCCTGTGAGGGCCATGATTACAGATACTCCATAAATGCACTACTTTAGAGACTTCTCAAAATACACCTATCTCTTGGAATTATTCTAGGGCTGACATCAATGAAAACCAACTTACCAACAGAGCCGGTACAAGCCAGGAAAGTTGTTCAAGCCCAAACCATCTAAAAAATACCCCAAAAATGTTTCTCATGCTGCCATACCAGTATGCAGTGAGAATTATATACATGACCTATGGGGAACCTGATGCCCAAATATTCAATATGTCATGGGTACCTCTATTGTATTATATCATGGCCTCTGGTTCGACATTCAAATGGGCTGAAATATTATCCTCTACTTTGGACGAAGCACTCACAACAACAAAGAAGACAACTCCATGATAATTTCCAAGATTCCACATGTCATAATACCTCCTTGATATGATGTGAATAGTTAAAAAATATCCTTATATGATATGGACATGGAAACCTAGTGACCCCCCAATTCACATCTACTGCAAAGTCCTATGGGAGCACAAATATCGCTTCAAATATTAGAATATCTACGAGAATTTCTTAATCCCCCTCTACCATCTCATATTGTTTTTGGATAGCATCCTACATGATGGATAAGTATCATGCCATAGTAAAGAGAATAAGTGATTGGCACCTCCTTGAATATGGCACATATATCAGGGTATATGGGGCTACTAAAGTTCCCCACCTACTCCCAAAGTTTGTCCCAGACATGTTAGTGTTGCAAGTGATCACATATCAGATGGTGATACATGTGGTAGGAACAACATTATATAGGGATAATAATTCTATATGGACTCCTTTCCTAATTTGGTTTGGGTCATACTCATTCAATATATTTTGGAGGCATGATCCTCTAAAATTTGTCAACACCCACAACAACAACTATAAATATAGGTGGGATTACATAACTAACATGTGAGAGGAAAAATAGATTCATTGTTGAGCCAAAATTTATCATAATGTGATTTTCAAAAGGATAGGAAACCCACTAGGCAAGGTATAAGACAAGTAAAGAGATAGAGAGGCTCAAAAGAAAATACAAGAGGAAGAAGAAGCCAAGGTAGCAACAATAAAAACTGAGGCAAAAGCAACAACAAAAGCAACTTAGGAAACAACATCTGTAGGATATGAATAAGAGAGGAAAAGAAAATTATCAAAAATCTGATGAAACATAAGAGAATAAGAAAAGAAAGGAAGAGTAGGTTGAGCTTCAATGGAAAAAATAAGCATCAAAAGAAGTAATAACAACCAAGATAGTGACTAAATAGAAAAGGAAGAAAGAGAAAGAAAAGAAAAGAAAAGAATAAGAGGATGAATGCAAAAGGAAACAAGAGGTCGAACACAAAAGGAAGGAAGAAGGAGTGTAGGATGAAGCAAAAGAGAAAGTGGCAGTGGAAGAAACAACAACAACAAAATAACAATGAAAGAAACAACAAGAAGAAAGAGACATTGACGTAGATCCCATGGACATGGATATTCCGGGAACGTCGACATACATCCTTCTCATGGGAGGAAATTTCCCATTGGGAGAGATGGGAATGGGGGCATATACACCATAAATGCATGGAAGGTGGCCAATTTAAATTATTTTAGGTTTGACAAGGATTCCAGGAAAATTATTTTATAGAAAACTAGGAAATCATCGGTATTCGAGACAACGCCTTTGTCAATTATTACTGAAGAAGAGGTAATAAAAAATGTCAGAGACAATCCTCTCTCGATTGCCTCGACTGAGTTTGATTTCACATAGACATTAGAGAAGAACCTGAAAAACTCGGTACATGAGATAGAAGAAAATGAAAAAAGAATAAGGTTGTTGGAAGAGGAAGTACAACATTTTAAAAGTGACCAGGACAACCTCAAAGAATTGAGAACAACAACATAGGGAGTGAGTAAATAACTCCACAATATAGTAAAAAATATGTACACAAGCCTGCAAGTCTTCCAGTAGGAAACAACCCAAATTATGAATCAACTCAACAAAATATAGACCAAGAACATAGAGTTCGTTGCGATCAGGAAGGTTTGAATGATATGCAATCGTGGATCACAAAAAACACCGATGCTCTGCCAGAATTTCCACACATGACAAAATAAGAAAATAACCTCAATTATGCTACACTTGAAAAATGTCAACAATACAAAGAAAATATTGAAAATGAGTTGGAGAATTCACTCACAATATATGCCAAACTCCACAAAGTAGCATACATTTTGGTCTACAAAGCCCATCTTCCTTGGATCAAAGAACTAGGTCGGTTAAAGACCGATGAACAAAGATGAGGAAAATACAGATGGATGCCAGAGCTACAACCAAAGTAATGGTTGATTTAATGAATGATCTCATGAAGCCAACAAGAGCCTAGAACATGGCTCAGGCCTTCATGGAAAATTTGACCAGGGATATGAGAACCCACTCCCAAAACTCAACAAGTCACGAGGTCACTTTGGAGTCCTTTCTATTCCTCAGAATCACCTCTATTTCATGGCACCATAAAGTTTGGACAACCTACTTAAGAGATAAAAGTAAATAAAGGGAGCACATGATGAAATTTGAAATTACTCCTCCCCTTGATTTCTTTCCTTTTCTTATCATCATTTCATATTTTGTCTTTATTGTAATCTATGCAAAGAAAATTAAAAAGGAGAATATGAAGAGATAGGTAACTGCTTCTTGAATTTAGATAGGTAACTGCTTCTTGCAAAATTCAAGAAGCCATAATAGGGAGTTACTTAGGAAACTATAAAAAACAAAAGAGACCCACTTTGAAGGGGCTCTTCATCTTTGTAATTTTGGGAGAACTATTTTTTCTTAACATAATATTGAGAATACCTCGGGGCCACTTTTTCTGGTGGAAAATACTTACTTCTTGGTTGTTTCTTTACTTTGAACTGTCTCAAGTGAATTCTTGGTTGTCCTAAAGATCTATAAGAATTTCGTTGCACATATAGACTTTTCTTTTGTGAACATAAATTTTCTACATTTATTGTATTTCTCTTTTATATATTTTTCTGAGATGATGAACAAGTTTATGTGTATGAATGTATAGCTGAGACTTATCTAGTTGTGCTTCCATATATGTGTGTTATTAATCTTTGTTTCTTTCTTACAACTATTTGAATGAAAGTTAATTTAGGGATTACTAACATTTTGGTATGTTCATTGGTTACCCTTAGTTTCTCCTAGCTAGGATAGAATATAATATGTTTCTTTTTTCAATTTAGTGTGGTTTTCATTTGCATATGTTTGCATCTAAACCATTCATTCACCCTCAACCTAGTAATGGAAGCCAAGCCAAAATCTAGATGGGTATCCTAATATAAATGGTGCGAAGTCTAATTAGGATCTCATACCATGGTGTACTCCTATTCGTTGAAGGGCATTTTTCCTGCATCAATATAAGAGAATATATCACATGTAAAAAATGTTATGGACAAACTAAAGAGACAACATTTACTGGCCAATCTCAAGAAGTGTGAATTTGGTAAATAGAACTTAGTTTACCTACGACATATGGTCAATGGGAGAGAAATGAAGATAGATCCAATGAATATTGAGGCCATCAATAGGTGACCCACTTATACCAACAAAACATAGGTAAGAAGTTTCATGGGAGAAACATAGTACTTGAAAAAATTCATCGCATCATGATTTTGAGAAATAACTTGAGCACTTCATATTGTAACAATGAAATGGAAGATTTTTCATTGAGGAAAAAAACAACAAAGTTATTTTGATGATTTGAAAAAAAAAGAATCAGTGAAGTACCATTTTTGGCCATGCCTAATTTATAGCAGCCATTCAGGATCAATATTGATGCAAGTACATATGTCATGGGAGAACTCCTCAAGCAAGGACATAGACTTGTGTCTTATAACTTTGGGTTATTTCATGGAGCAGTGATGAACTACCCTACATATGATCAATAATTGTATTCCCTTATACAAGTAGTGAAGAAATGGAATCATTATCTCTTGAAGAAGGAGACAATGATTCACACTAATGTCCAACCTCTCTAGTGTTTTGGAAGTCAAATTAAGTTGCAATAGACCAAGCATTACAAGTGGATGGGATTTTTGCAACAATTCTGTTTAGTTAGAAAGTATAAGTGGGCAATGGAAAACAAGGTTGCAAACATGTTTTCAAGGCCACACATGCAAAATATTGCAATGATGGGAACCATATTATATCTTGAACCTTTCACCCAGGAAATTATGGAAGAAGAGTATGTGAATGGTGTTGAATTTGGAGGCATGTTTCACAAGTTGAATAAAAAAATAGTTGTTGATTCAAAAGAGAATGAGTAGCATATATGAGATGGGCTACATTACAAATTGGACAAGCTTTACATCCCTCAATAAAGGAGAATTCAACTGATTTGAGAAGTCCATATGTCAATAATAGTTGGAAATTTTGTATTTGAAAAAATAGTGCAAAATAGATAGAGTTAATATGTGTATTAGCCTAAAATGCAAGAATAAAT
This sequence comes from Picea engelmannii, assembly GCA_009831015.1. Classification (NCBI taxonomy): domain Eukaryota; kingdom Viridiplantae; phylum Streptophyta; class Pinopsida; order Pinales; family Pinaceae; genus Picea; species Picea engelmannii. Next base: position 522,085 of record ML783327.1, on the reverse strand, counting down.
TTCCAATTTCAATCAAGTTTGTGTTATTAGTAACACCAATAAACCAAGTGATATGAAACTTGAGTTGTACATTCCATGAACAATTCACAACAAACAATGGGAGTGTATCTCTATGGATTTATTTATAGGTTTGCCAATTAATAGTAGAGACAATGATTAGATGTTTGTGGTTAGAACTTTGGTGAAATAGTTGATAGGGTACAATAATAAACATTCAAATACCTAGGATGAACAACTAGTGTACATTCAATACACTTATAACAAGGTGGTACATTCTTCCACCTAAAAATACTCTTTCAAATATTGTTATGGATATTTTCCACATTTGAAATTTGATGTTGTTTATGGGCGGTATAAGGATAATGAATATGAAATGCACAAGGAGGAAAATAGGGTAGACATATTCATATATAAGATTAGGAAAATTCATATGAAAGCATGGGAGCAACTCAAAAAGAGTCAAGAAAAGTTTATATGAAAACAAATCCTAATATTAAAGGAAGTTGGATATAGAAACTTAATAGTTCCTTGAGGTAAGGAATTGTTTAAGAAGTCATATAGTCAACTATAATAGAGTTTTCTAAAGACTAAGTTGATTGAAAAAATCCATTAGGAAAAGAATATGCGTGAGCCAAAATTTATGGTTAATGAATGGTAGTAATGGATGAATGTCGATAGAAGATGTCAACAAAGACGTGATAGGTTCAATCAATGTTATCAATTGGATGTTGATGAAGTATGGTGGATGAATAGTCAAACGAATAAGGATTAAGCATGCCACTGACAGTTACCATGATATTGACATATCCCAATGAATTATCTGAGGATGCATATTGGTATCTCAATAGAATGACCAAGTGGGAGGGTGATGACTAGATCCAAAGAAGTGCATGTGTGCAATGTGAATGCCACAAAAACAATAATTCTCAAACCAATTATTTATCATTGGGTAGTTGGTGTGAAATGACTTGTGAAAGGGAAATCAATTGTTTAATTGACAAGCATAGAAGAGGAGTTATTGTAAGTGACTCTTGGAGATAGTCCATAAAAAGATAGATTGTGAGTGATTGAGGGTTGTTCAGGGAGAATGTTGAAGAAACATTGCACATTTGGTAGAAGTTGGTTGATAAATATGGTGTAGGAGTGTTGCATGGTTGATAGATTTT
>ML783327.1:492039-515613 GCA_009831015.1 Picea engelmannii | reverse complement strand
TGGTGGAAAGGGAGACACTAGTAGGATTTCACAAAATAACCCCGTAGCAATATCAGTCAAAGAAAATGAATTTCAAATCATCAACAATACAATCATAGATCCAAAATAACAAATCACTAGGAGATCAAAAGCAGACATAGACAGATAATTCGACCACTTCCAGAAATAGAAAGGTCTATTCACATGAGCCAATAATCAAAGTCAACACCATTACTGATAAACAACTAGCTATTACAACAATGCACAATATTTCACGTGATGTACAGATGGTTGGTTAGGACAAACACTATCTCTCATCAAGATAGTAAATATTATGTAAGAGTACAAAGCAGTTGATCCCATACCACCAATACTCGCTCCATTAAAAAAGGACATGAACCATCATTAATCACACGCTTCTATGCAAAACCATTAACTTTGAAGATTAAGTTACATGCAAAACATCTATCTATCCTATAAGTTTCCCTCAAGATATCGAAACCGACCCCTATATATCATAGATAAAGGAACAAATATAATCCACTCTTCAAGTAGTTAAGTTTTCAAACATAGACCATGTTGTCAATGAACATAGCATATGATGACCCACCTGAACCAGATCCTCAGAATGAAGAATTTGGCCAGCCATATTGGATACAAACATCAAAATAAGAGAATCATCATCACACGAAGGAAGGAATGACCCTATGTGATATCAACCGCTCAATTCCCAGAACAATGGGGAATTCGAGAGTCATCCCTAAGACATTTTAGGGAATTCACAATTTGGTTAAGGTTACTTGTATAGAACGCAAAAAGAAAATATCAAAATATCATTTCAAGTAACACATTTTTGTGGGAAGAAAAGCTAATTGTGGGCACAAAATCAGGGATGCTGCCAAACTCTAGAATTCGACTAATTTTTTTTTGGAAATATGCACTAAAGGAACGATCTACCTGCAAATAAAAACATCTTTGACTCAATAAGAAAAGAAACTTAATTAGAACTTGAATCTATCATTTTCTCTTGTCTCTTTCTTATTTTGTAATAGCCTCGAAAGGACTTAGTAGAAAATTTTGTCATACTCCCTTGCTTGCTCGGGACAAGAAAGGAATTGAGGGGAGGGGGGGCGGGGGGGGAGGGGGAGATATTGTAGGGGATAGTCGGATCTGTCGACTAGACCCCCCACCATTCTAGTAAAATGTAGGATTCATTTAAGGAAGTCGATCGAATAGGCAGTTAGAGTCGACCAACGCGACAATTAATATAACCAACTAGTAATTGTACGTCACATATATATACATCATTATGTAATGGAAATACATAGGTCGTTTTGTATATATCTAATAAAATGTCTTCATGGCTCTCCCACTATTGTTTATATCTATCTGTATGCTTGTGTGCTTCTATATATGATGCTATAACATGTATTTCTCTATGTAAGGATCTACTGGAAACTTCTTGTACTTTCCCCCTGAATACAACGCCTATGATTTCTATTCCTCAATCATATAACCAAAACCCTTGTGTCTCTTAATTCACCTTGGCTGAATGTTTCATTCATTATTTCTTTTTCTTTAATTGGTTGTTTCCCTAGTCAATATTTTTTAGTCTTCTTTGTGTGAAGGGAATTATTGCATCACACTTCCCAAGTTTGGATTATTCTATTGGGTCACATCTATGTCTTAATCATTCATTATAGATATTCTTACCTCATGTTGGTTGAGAAGAATAATCATATCCTTTCTTCCAATGGAACTTCTCCTATCAACATCAACGCATGCTATAGGTGTTTGATCTATATGCTTAATACCTTAGTTTCGATAATCCTCATTAGTGTATTTCCTTTCATTTGGAAATATATTATCATCATTGGTCACTTACTAAATGTTTCCTTCCAATGTTTGTCATCATGTCATTTATTCTCAATGTTATGATCAAATTTTTATCTTGGTGATAATTATTCTTATCAGTGGCTTAACTTGCATCTAGCTAGAATTTCCATCATCTATTTCTAATTGAGTGATATCTACCATGTTTGATTTCAATTATGTATAATTTGGCACTACAAGGGAAACACCTTCTAGCATAATTTTTTTCATAGGTTTTTAGTATTAAAATATTGGGAAAAATTATAAAAAAAAACTTTGCTAAAACCTATACAATTGGTAGCAGAGATTTTGTATATTTCCAATATAAATAAAAATTCTAGGTGGTCGAAGGTTCTAGAAGAGTTTTTTTTTTGTCAATGTGCTTATAACTATATGGTGCACCGATATGTAAATTATATATATAACACACCATTGCACTAGTAAATGATACAGATTGATGCCTCAAAAATAAATATACTAAGCACTTGTGCATACGACATGTTTTTGAATCCCTAGTGTGTATCTTAGATATCAAAGCACTATGGAAATTCTATCAATAAAACACATCAATGTGCCACATTTTGGTATGCAATAGGGATTTAAAAATAAATATTACACATTGGTGTGTGTGAAACCCCAATGTGTATTCTATATAATGAAAGCATCGAGATTATTACATATGTAAAAGCATCGATGTTATTACATATGTAAACACACCAATGCATATATTATCTTTCACACCACAATTTATTGTAACAATAATAATAATAGTAACGACAACAATAATGGTATCATTGAAGTAAGTGGTACTTTTTTTGTCATTAGGAGCATTGGTTATCTTATTATATTTTTCTCATACTAGTGCATAACAATCATTTAAATGCATTGGTGCATAAGTAGGTATGAACTGTACCATTGAGGTCAAATGAATACAATGCAACAACATGTTTCGGTATTTAATTTTTTCACATTGCAGGTATGCATAATGCAACTTTTTTTTTTTTTTACAAAATGTCAATTCATCATCCACAAATCAAATATTTTTAATTATAATATTGATTTTTGTATTTAATTATTGCATCTATATAATCATTGCATTAACATGTTGTATCATTTAAGCAGTTATAGAAACTAATAACACCTTTATTCATTATAATGATGTAAATCATCAATATGTTTCATAAACATCCGAAAATTATATGACACTAGACAATGCAATAGAATAAGAAATTCATTTTCTTGTATAAAAATAAGTGGCACTTAGTTATACGAAATGAGACAACATAAAGGTTTGCGTTCAAAATGTCAATAAATAATTATTACAGTTATTGGTAACATGTCATCATCCAATTGGGGCAATATGCCTACATTAAACAACATGTTTGATTTTCATAGACAAACATTCCAAAACATACAACTTTTAACATTCAATTCTGATGATCATCATTAATCACTTGAACTACTATCATTGCTCAAGCTACTTGCATGCCTCATTTCTTCAACACTTGCATAGGATATTGTTCTTAGGTTACTTGGAATGCTTTTTTGATTGGCTTGAGTTTGACATTGTTCCCATTCATGTTCTATCTAAAAACACAGAAATAAAATATAATTGAATATATCTACATTTATAGTATAATATACATGATTTCATAAATAAAAAGGAATACATAGCAGCAATTGATTCATAAACAATACACATTATTTCAAAACCATGGTTTATTCCATCTCTCAAGATTTGTTTTGTTGTCTCCACTCCATACTTTGTTTCCTGCGAGTTTTGTACACAGTGACAAAACATCGATATACTAAAAGGTTTCTTGTTGTTACATTAATTATAAAATAAGGGAAGTAAAAAACATAGATACTTTACAAATTGTTCAATTAATCCTTGATACTCCAACAGATACTCACAACAATACTTAATCCAATGTCAATCAAATGTTCAGGTGGCTCTTCTTTGTATGTTAGCACCTGTTAGAAAACATCCATGTATCAACTCTTTTTTGTCTTATCATCTTGTCTTATATGTGGAATGGGTTCCATTTTGTTTTTTTTTGTAACAACAAAACCATTAATAATTATTTCATGCAATAATTAAACTCTTTGTACATAGAAAATAAATAAATAAATGAATACATACGTTTGATACACATTGTTATTGAGATGGTTCCTCCTATGAAGAAATTATGTTCATTTCTTTAACCATATCCTTGTACACTTTATTTGACATCCCTATTAGCATGTTTCATATATTACATTGATCATACTTTTGAGTTTTATCCATCTTCCCCCAAAAAAAAAAGCATAATAAAACATATATTAATCTTTATATGAAAACAAATATAACAAAATTATTAATTTGGTAAATTTTTGGACTAGTGTATACATATTACAAAAAAACATGTTTAACAATAATACCTTTTAAATTATTGTTTTTTGTTATTGTATGCTTTTCACTATTGCAAGTATCACATGTCTCATTCACCATGTCTTCAAAAAGTGCTTTCTATAGTTCATGTATAACTTGATTCTTGGAGTCATTGGATTGATCTTTGTATTGTAAATTGAAAGAATGTCTATAAATTATTTCCACTATATTTCTCATGGTTTATAAAAAAAAAGTGATACTCTCAATAACTTCCAACACCACTCCAAATGAATTGAAGACGAATTCATCACTATTTACATCCTTCATAATTTTTATCTTCCTGCACAACATTCAACAAATGTGAAATTGAATGCTTGAAACATGTTATCTATTATTGTTAAGTACATTTGTATTAAAAATTCAAAGAAAAGCTTCATATCAATCACCTTTTAATCTACATAGTTCCTCTCTTTGGAATATTCCATAAATATTTTACATTCTTTTCCACTAGGATTCCGAACAATCTTTTGGAGTTTCTTCAAGTTTTTCTATGCATGACATGCAATATCAAATACACAACATTTAAACCTACATATAATTCAAATATATTACTTTTATATTAAAATTTAAAAGAGCTTGCCATGTTATATTCTTGGGATGTGCTTCCCTCACCTTCATTGTTATAAGCATATTTATCTAATCTTATACTAGCCATATTCTATCATTAAAATCCCCACATAAAAAAATACACAAATTATGAAATATATTCTACAAACTAGATAAATAATTTTAGTATTAAAATGTTTTTGGATTAGACAGTGCATATAGTATAGTGACATGCACTGGTGCACTTAAGAAATAATTAAGCACCAGTGTGTCATTGTACAATGTGCACCTATAACCTTGGTAGCATTTGTTTTATACAAGCATCGCCAAAATGGTGTGCTTAATATAGACTTTCACACTGGTGTGTCATTTCTATATATTGTGCACGACTAAATTCGGGTTTTCATTATTATAAAAAGTCACACTAAATGGTATGCTTTAAATAAGAAATGCATTAGTTTGTTGTTTCCTTATACTGCAAATTCCAATGCTATATTTTTTAGCAACATAAAAAAAGAGATAAGAAATAAGAAAACTAGGGTTTGCAGTGCTAAAGGTAACTCTGAAACCCTTCTATTTTCTTGAAAAGCATTGTTCATATGAATAAATAAATAAAACTATGGAATTTTTGAAACAATTGAGGGTAAATTTGAAATGAATAGATTATAGTTACATGTCTTAAATTTATCCTTTTCATATTTGTATGTGACCTATGATGATCCCTCGAAAATCCATCTCTTTAGAAAAAAATTCCACTGCAAAGTCTTCCCTACTTAATCTCTCTTGCACAGGTCTCGCCTCTAACATTTGGAAAAATAATCAAATAAGGAATCGGGTTTCATTTTTTTTACAAAATGGAGTTGTTGCTTATTTTTTTATTTGATATTTCGATGCATTAATCATAAGTATGCACACTATTATTTTTCAATTTGTCTCACAATCTATCGATAGACATGGGCATACCCTTGTGCTATGATGAAAATAGAAGTGAAAACCTCCACAATTAAAATTTTTGAAGAGCTTTATTGTCAGTGCATATCATAATTTAATGCACTAGTGCATTTAGGATATATATACATGTCGATGTGTTGAATCTAAATTAGGCACACCATTTACTTTAAAATACCTTCAAAACTTTGTTTGAAGTTAAAATGTTGTATGCTTCCCAAAATTTATTTTAAGAATGTAGACACATATTGATTATTATTTTTTCTCAAATACAAGGGGAAAAAAGGTGGTAATATCAAATGGCCAATTATTCAAATTCCATCTCATTATATATCACTCCATGTTCATCAAGTTCTCCCTTGCCATTTGTTTCCTTGGATCCCTCTTTATCCTTGGTGCCTTGGTTGTATTTTATGTGCTCGAATTCATCTCCTTTTCACACATTTTAGAATCATACACTTGACTTTTCAGTGATCTAGTTCTTGATTCCATCATCTTGGACATGTGTGAGATGTAGCAGACCTCAGGAGGGGGTTTCCCTGTAGGTAGCCCCCTGTGTGTGCTAGTTTCAAAAACTTCTTCGAGATTTATGACTTCACATGGTTTTCTTTATATACAATGCCTACATATACTCCTTCACCATTGGGCCCCAATGAAATTTCCTCTATCGAACTCATCACATATATTATAGGGGATAGTATGTTGTACCTTCGTACCTATCCCCCAACTAATGGGTGACCATGGACCATGATGAGAGATTCCTTATTTCTCTCAGACTTGGTCGGATCTCATGTCCTCACATTATTGAGATTGGTACATGCATATAAGCTTCAACCTCAGATCTAGTTCTTCATATTTACTTGGCTCTTTCCCTCCATTCTCAAAGCCCCGTGATGATCTGTCCTCCAATATGCCCATGATATATTTGTAGATCCCCATTCCTATTCAATATGGATTATTAGGTTGTTTCCACCACCTTCCTTTAGTATTATGGGACATCAATTCTTATGTACTCAGTTCATCCATAGTTGGGATGTACTTCAGATTTTCCCATCCAGGTATGTATATGAGACTAATATTATCATGTCGATGTATTTTGGCCATCATTTATAACATCTTGTTGTGTTTTAGACTCCTTTACAGTCTCTCTATTGATGTCATGAGTATTCTCGACGAGTATGGGCATGCCTACCTCGTCCCATTGAGATCATATTACTCCTCACTAGATGACCCTTTGTTGACAAGTGGTTTTATGTGGTCTATTTGTTGGTTGGGAATTCTATTCTTCTTCCATGTTATATTTTCTCCTCTTTGGATGACACATATCCCAGTGAAAGAAAACTATAGTGTATGTGGGTCATGTTATTTTCACCTAGCCTCACACATTACGGGGAATATGCTATCACCATTTATTTGCACACCTAGCTCAAAAGGCTAAGCCTTATCGATATGTACCATCATAGTCCATGTATCACTTTTCATACACACTTTTACACCATTATTCCCTTGCATAACTTAGGAAGCCACCTTTTTCCTAAGTTATTTCACTTAATCAAAGTCATAATCCCCTTTTATGCATTTTCCCCTCTTTATTTTAGTTAAATTAAAGGAAAAGTTCAAATTAACGGTTAAAATTGATTTGGTTAAATATAATATTTTATTATTTTGACCATATCAAGGATAACCACTATTTTTCCTATAAAATAAAGAGAGTCTTACCATTTTCATAGAGATTTGCCCATGAGAGTACAAAGATGTTGCCAAAATTCCAGTTGACCTTTTAGCTCCATCTCACCATAGCTACTTTCAACCAAGAGGAGAATCTATCCAGTGCTACACACATCCGGGAAAGAAATAAGAACCCTCCCATGGAGGGGCCACCAATAGGAATTTGTCTTCATCGTTATCTTCACAGGTGTATCTTATTTTGTACCATGATTATTGGGAATTATAGATCATATTGATTATTTACATCTTTTTTTTTATTCGGGTATATTTTCTATCGCATTCCTTTTATATTTATGAATATATTAGATATTAAGAAATCCGATTAATAGAGAACTAGGGTTTTGATTTTCTCACCCGCTTTTATCTATAGCTTTGAAACAACCACAAAATTTGCATATATTATCACCCTTGTTGCAGATCTACAACAACAATTTGCTTGCCCATGAATGTTTAGAAACATGACTTAGTCCCAACACTTCAACCCAGTGCTCAAAGAATCTGACTAGTTTGCAAGCCTAAGGGAAAGAAACATTGGTGAAGAAGATAACATCTCCCTGTTGATACATCCTGTATCGGAGGGGAATCAAAGTTATTTGTCTATTGTGGCGGTGAGAATAGCATTTCCTCATTGATATAGGCTATATCAGCAAGGAAACCACTTCTTCACTGATTTCGTTAGAACCCAATTTTAGTGCTTATATCCACCACCAAGGCCTCCCATATCTCAAATCACTTCTTGTACAGATTCAATCAATGCCAAATCTATTGTTCATACACTCAATTTCTCAATACTAATGGAAAAATTGTTTTTTTTGGATAGTGTCATGATTTCATGTTGCAAGATCATCCATGACTCCTCCCAGAAAAGGATCAAAGAGTGCAGACAAGGATCCCTTGAGGAAGCCTCTACAAGCATAAATTTACAAGAGGGATATATCGACACTCCCAGACCTATGTACAATGATACCAAAGTTTTCATTGACATGGAAACCTCACTTAAATAGGGTGAAGTGTATCATATGTTCAACAATCATATATTCCTGCAACTTCCTGAAGAAGATCCTAATTTTGACACATACATGAACATCAAAAGGTCCAAATATACAAGGTCGCAACTCATGCAATAGTATTTCCCTGCGCTAAATCCATTTCATGAATCGTAAAACATGATAATATGGATACTAGGTACATATTGAATGCCCAAGGCTGCCCAATTACCTCCTTCTAGGATTTACTGATCGCCTCTGGAAATCATCTAGAGGAAGGAGAAAATTAATTAGACAAGAAACTAGTAAATAATTTCCCTCACAACTCTAAAGAAATTTTTAAGAGCTTGTTGGAATACTGAGAGGGGGGGTGAATCGGTATTGAGCAATTTATAGCACTTTTAATCAAAAGATTAACTCATCAATGATTCCATTCATATATAATTACATTTACCATATAAGAAACATGTAATCATAAAAAGTGCATAACATCATACACAAATACATGGTACACTAGTATTTTACATGGAAACCCAAATGGGACAAAACCACAGAATGCTTTCTTATATATCAAACATTACATTCATAGGAAGCACCAACTTCCAACACCAACTGGAAGGAGGCTACAACCCCCTATTTATAGGGTCCAACCTTAAGGAAATTACAACTCCATGAATTCTCCAGCTCCAACTGGAAGGAGGCTCCAACCCCCTGATTTAAAAGATCTAACCTGAAGGAAGCTCCAAATCCTTATATTATACAACTCCAAATAAAAGGAGGCTATGACCCCCTAATTTACAGGCTCCAACCTGAAGGAATATCCAACTCCGTGTATTCTTAGGCTCCAACTGGAAGGAGGATATGACCCCCTTTCCTTGCCCCTTCCTTTTGCCCTGAAATATAAATGTAGACTCAACCCATCACTGCTACTTTCACTGTCATTGTCACTATCACTACCACTTTCATTGTCATTGTCATTGCCACTATCACTATCACTATCACTGCCACTATCGCTATCACTATCACTATCACTGTCACTGTCACTACCCTTTTCACTCCCACTGTCACTGTCGCTGTCATTGTCACTATCACTATCATTGATATACCATCATCAAACTATCACTACCACTAATAATCACCATCAACGAGACTAGATCCACTCACATAGATCATGTTCCAAGCTCACCAAGAGAATCTCTCACCATATATCAAGGTATGGCTCAAACATGTGCCAAACATATACCATACATCCAATATGTGCCTCAAAGCATATGCCCAAATCTCCAAAACATGCCTCAATCATGTATCATAACATCAAGACATAACCTTAAAAATTCATATAAAAACATACCTCTGATTCTATAACAGACCTGGTGCATCATACTATAGACACTTATACCTTCTTCATCTTCCACAATAAGAGAATAACATCTTCATCAAACTTTACTTCAGTCTTGCAGGACTAGTTTTTGGATTAGTCACAAACCCTAAATTTCAACAAGCATAACATTGTCCCTATAATGAATCAAGGTCTAAAAATTGTACTTAATATTCTCATATCTTCTCTGAAATTCCTCCAAGTTGCATGCCTTGAAACATCCCTGAAAAGGAGTTATAGAGAAAATGGAAGACATTGCTGAATTTTGGGCTATTCTGGAGAGCGAACATGTAGAGCATGCCACACGCTGAATATTTGATATCTAGTTCTGAAATTCACACACAAAATACTACTGACTATACTATTTCCAATCCAGTTTGTCTCACATAATTTGTATCCTATATGAATAATTTATGATTGTTTTTCTCAGAACACTTGTTTGAGACTAGTTTTAGGACTAGTTAAAAAACCTATCTTCCATAGAGTGTATCTCCAAAAATACAACGACCCCGAAGATAAATATTTTACCACAAGTACCTTGATATGTCTTATCAATAGCCTCCAATTTCAAATATGTGAATCATTCTAGAAGAACATTTATAGCGAAAATGGTAAGATGACATTTAAATAGCATACCTTAGAACACATCATCACAAGACTTCATCCTCCCTTGGAATTTCTCCATTCACTTCATCTTCCCTCTAAAATTTGCCTCAGATATCCTTGGTTACCTCAAATAAAAATCACTTGAATTGATGTAACAAATGAAATCCTAGGTGCCTTATTTATACTAGATCTAGAACTCTCTTTTTTGGGCCGAGTTGACACAAATAAAATTCAATTTAATTTTTAATGATTATTCCATTAAGGCCAACTTTACCAACAACGTCCCTAATATTTATTTTAATATTTATCGCAATGTGTCCAACTTGTAACTTATTTTTTGCAACAAATTTTCTTCTTTTAATTAATTTGGGGTTGACTTGCCACTTCTTGTTACAATTGTTTAGGGCTTCTTAAACATACTTCAGGGCTTCCATCTTCAAGAGGGAATATCTCCTCAACCGTGAGGAACCACGTGGCATACCAACTACCATTTGAAATGATATGATGAGGAATATCCATATATGAATGTGTTACATGTATTTTCAATGTCCTTCACACTCCTTTTCTTCAAATAACTTCGAGCTTCATGACCACACCTCTGGGTCTTCTTAACCACTTTTAACCACTTAACCATATTTCCAAGGCTTCTTGTATACTTCTTCAAAGCGTCTTCCTGTGAGGGCCATGATTACAGATACTCCATAAATGCACTACTTTAGAGACTTCTCAAAATACACCTATCTCTTGGAATTATTCTAGGGCTGACATCAATGAAAACCAACTTACCAACAGAGCCGGTACAAGCCAGGAAAGTTGTTCAAGCCCAAACCATCTAAAAAATACCCCAAAAATGTTTCTCATGCTGCCATACCAGTATGCAGTGAGAATTATATACATGACCTATGGGGAACCTGATGCCCAAATATTCAATATGTCATGGGTACCTCTATTGTATTATATCATGGCCTCTGGTTCGACATTCAAATGGGCTGAAATATTATCCTCTACTTTGGACGAAGCACTCACAACAACAAAGAAGACAACTCCATGATAATTTCCAAGATTCCACATGTCATAATACCTCCTTGATATGATGTGAATAGTTAAAAAATATCCTTATATGATATGGACATGGAAACCTAGTGACCCCCCAATTCACATCTACTGCAAAGTCCTATGGGAGCACAAATATCGCTTCAAATATTAGAATATCTACGAGAATTTCTTAATCCCCCTCTACCATCTCATATTGTTTTTGGATAGCATCCTACATGATGGATAAGTATCATGCCATAGTAAAGAGAATAAGTGATTGGCACCTCCTTGAATATGGCACATATATCAGGGTATATGGGGCTACTAAAGTTCCCCACCTACTCCCAAAGTTTGTCCCAGACATGTTAGTGTTGCAAGTGATCACATATCAGATGGTGATACATGTGGTAGGAACAACATTATATAGGGATAATAATTCTATATGGACTCCTTTCCTAATTTGGTTTGGGTCATACTCATTCAATATATTTTGGAGGCATGATCCTCTAAAATTTGTCAACACCCACAACAACAACTATAAATATAGGTGGGATTACATAACTAACATGTGAGAGGAAAAATAGATTCATTGTTGAGCCAAAATTTATCATAATGTGATTTTCAAAAGGATAGGAAACCCACTAGGCAAGGTATAAGACAAGTAAAGAGATAGAGAGGCTCAAAAGAAAATACAAGAGGAAGAAGAAGCCAAGGTAGCAACAATAAAAACTGAGGCAAAAGCAACAACAAAAGCAACTTAGGAAACAACATCTGTAGGATATGAATAAGAGAGGAAAAGAAAATTATCAAAAATCTGATGAAACATAAGAGAATAAGAAAAGAAAGGAAGAGTAGGTTGAGCTTCAATGGAAAAAATAAGCATCAAAAGAAGTAATAACAACCAAGATAGTGACTAAATAGAAAAGGAAGAAAGAGAAAGAAAAGAAAAGAAAAGAATAAGAGGATGAATGCAAAAGGAAACAAGAGGTCGAACACAAAAGGAAGGAAGAAGGAGTGTAGGATGAAGCAAAAGAGAAAGTGGCAGTGGAAGAAACAACAACAACAAAATAACAATGAAAGAAACAACAAGAAGAAAGAGACATTGACGTAGATCCCATGGACATGGATATTCCGGGAACGTCGACATACATCCTTCTCATGGGAGGAAATTTCCCATTGGGAGAGATGGGAATGGGGGCATATACACCATAAATGCATGGAAGGTGGCCAATTTAAATTATTTTAGGTTTGACAAGGATTCCAGGAAAATTATTTTATAGAAAACTAGGAAATCATCGGTATTCGAGACAACGCCTTTGTCAATTATTACTGAAGAAGAGGTAATAAAAAATGTCAGAGACAATCCTCTCTCGATTGCCTCGACTGAGTTTGATTTCACATAGACATTAGAGAAGAACCTGAAAAACTCGGTACATGAGATAGAAGAAAATGAAAAAAGAATAAGGTTGTTGGAAGAGGAAGTACAACATTTTAAAAGTGACCAGGACAACCTCAAAGAATTGAGAACAACAACATAGGGAGTGAGTAAATAACTCCACAATATAGTAAAAAATATGTACACAAGCCTGCAAGTCTTCCAGTAGGAAACAACCCAAATTATGAATCAACTCAACAAAATATAGACCAAGAACATAGAGTTCGTTGCGATCAGGAAGGTTTGAATGATATGCAATCGTGGATCACAAAAAACACCGATGCTCTGCCAGAATTTCCACACATGACAAAATAAGAAAATAACCTCAATTATGCTACACTTGAAAAATGTCAACAATACAAAGAAAATATTGAAAATGAGTTGGAGAATTCACTCACAATATATGCCAAACTCCACAAAGTAGCATACATTTTGGTCTACAAAGCCCATCTTCCTTGGATCAAAGAACTAGGTCGGTTAAAGACCGATGAACAAAGATGAGGAAAATACAGATGGATGCCAGAGCTACAACCAAAGTAATGGTTGATTTAATGAATGATCTCATGAAGCCAACAAGAGCCTAGAACATGGCTCAGGCCTTCATGGAAAATTTGACCAGGGATATGAGAACCCACTCCCAAAACTCAACAAGTCACGAGGTCACTTTGGAGTCCTTTCTATTCCTCAGAATCACCTCTATTTCATGGCACCATAAAGTTTGGACAACCTACTTAAGAGATAAAAGTAAATAAAGGGAGCACATGATGAAATTTGAAATTACTCCTCCCCTTGATTTCTTTCCTTTTCTTATCATCATTTCATATTTTGTCTTTATTGTAATCTATGCAAAGAAAATTAAAAAGGAGAATATGAAGAGATAGGTAACTGCTTCTTGAATTTAGATAGGTAACTGCTTCTTGCAAAATTCAAGAAGCCATAATAGGGAGTTACTTAGGAAACTATAAAAAACAAAAGAGACCCACTTTGAAGGGGCTCTTCATCTTTGTAATTTTGGGAGAACTATTTTTTCTTAACATAATATTGAGAATACCTCGGGGCCACTTTTTCTGGTGGAAAATACTTACTTCTTGGTTGTTTCTTTACTTTGAACTGTCTCAAGTGAATTCTTGGTTGTCCTAAAGATCTATAAGAATTTCGTTGCACATATAGACTTTTCTTTTGTGAACATAAATTTTCTACATTTATTGTATTTCTCTTTTATATATTTTTCTGAGATGATGAACAAGTTTATGTGTATGAATGTATAGCTGAGACTTATCTAGTTGTGCTTCCATATATGTGTGTTATTAATCTTTGTTTCTTTCTTACAACTATTTGAATGAAAGTTAATTTAGGGATTACTAACATTTTGGTATGTTCATTGGTTACCCTTAGTTTCTCCTAGCTAGGATAGAATATAATATGTTTCTTTTTTCAATTTAGTGTGGTTTTCATTTGCATATGTTTGCATCTAAACCATTCATTCACCCTCAACCTAGTAATGGAAGCCAAGCCAAAATCTAGATGGGTATCCTAATATAAATGGTGCGAAGTCTAATTAGGATCTCATACCATGGTGTACTCCTATTCGTTGAAGGGCATTTTTCCTGCATCAATATAAGAGAATATATCACATGTAAAAAATGTTATGGACAAACTAAAGAGACAACATTTACTGGCCAATCTCAAGAAGTGTGAATTTGGTAAATAGAACTTAGTTTACCTACGACATATGGTCAATGGGAGAGAAATGAAGATAGATCCAATGAATATTGAGGCCATCAATAGGTGACCCACTTATACCAACAAAACATAGGTAAGAAGTTTCATGGGAGAAACATAGTACTTGAAAAAATTCATCGCATCATGATTTTGAGAAATAACTTGAGCACTTCATATTGTAACAATGAAATGGAAGATTTTTCATTGAGGAAAAAAACAACAAAGTTATTTTGATGATTTGAAAAAAAAAGAATCAGTGAAGTACCATTTTTGGCCATGCCTAATTTATAGCAGCCATTCAGGATCAATATTGATGCAAGTACATATGTCATGGGAGAACTCCTCAAGCAAGGACATAGACTTGTGTCTTATAACTTTGGGTTATTTCATGGAGCAGTGATGAACTACCCTACATATGATCAATAATTGTATTCCCTTATACAAGTAGTGAAGAAATGGAATCATTATCTCTTGAAGAAGGAGACAATGATTCACACTAATGTCCAACCTCTCTAGTGTTTTGGAAGTCAAATTAAGTTGCAATAGACCAAGCATTACAAGTGGATGGGATTTTTGCAACAATTCTGTTTAGTTAGAAAGTATAAGTGGGCAATGGAAAACAAGGTTGCAAACATGTTTTCAAGGCCACACATGCAAAATATTGCAATGATGGGAACCATATTATATCTTGAACCTTTCACCCAGGAAATTATGGAAGAAGAGTATGTGAATGGTGTTGAATTTGGAGGCATGTTTCACAAGTTGAATAAAAAAATAGTTGTTGATTCAAAAGAGAATGAGTAGCATATATGAGATGGGCTACATTACAAATTGGACAAGCTTTACATCCCTCAATAAAGGAGAATTCAACTGATTTGAGAAGTCCATATGTCAATAATAGTTGGAAATTTTGTATTTGAAAAAATAGTGCAAAATAGATAGAGTTAATATGTGTATTAGCCTAAAATGCAAGAATAAATTTCCAATTTCAATCAAGTTTGTGTTATTAGTAACACCAATAAACCAAGTGATATGAAACTTGAGTTGTACATTCCATGAACAATTCACAACAAACAATGGGAGTGTATCTCTATGGATTTATTTATAGGTTTGCCAATTAATAGTAGAGACAATGATTAGATGTTTGTGGTTAGAACTTTGGTGAAATAGTTGATAGGGTACAATAATAAACATTCAAATACCTAGGATGAACAACTAGTGTACATTCAATACACTTATAACAAGGTGGTACATTCTTCCACCTAAAAATACTCTTTCAAATATTGTTATGGATATTTTCCACATTTGAAATTTGATGTTGTTTATGGGCGGTATAAGGATAATGAATATGAAATGCACAAGGAGGAAAATAGGGTAGACATATTCATATATAAGATTAGGAAAATTCATATGAAAGCATGGGAGCAACTCAAAAAGAGTCAAGAAAAGTTTATATGAAAACAAATCCTAATATTAAAGGAAGTTGGATATAGAAACTTAATAGTTCCTTGAGGTAAGGAATTGTTTAAGAAGTCATATAGTCAACTATAATAGAGTTTTCTAAAGACTAAGTTGATTGAAAAAATCCATTAGGAAAAGAATATGCGTGAGCCAAAATTTATGGTTAATGAATGGTAGTAATGGATGAATGTCGATAGAAGATGTCAACAAAGACGTGATAGGTTCAATCAATGTTATCAATTGGATGTTGATGAAGTATGGTGGATGAATAGTCAAACGAATAAGGATTAAGCATGCCACTGACAGTTACCATGATATTGACATATCCCAATGAATTATCTGAGGATGCATATTGGTATCTCAATAGAATGACCAAGTGGGAGGGTGATGACTAGATCCAAAGAAGTGCATGTGTGCAATGTGAATGCCACAAAAACAATAATTCTCAAACCAATTATTTATCATTGGGTAGTTGGTGTGAAATGACTTGTGAAAGGGAAATCAATTGTTTAATTGACAAGCATAGAAGAGGAGTTATTGTAAGTGACTCTTGGAGATAGTCCATAAAAAGATAGATTGTGAGTGATTGAGGGTTGTTCAGGGAGAATGTTGAAGAAACATTGCACATTTGGTAGAAGTTGGTTGATAAATATGGTGTAGGAGTGTTGCATGGTTGATAGATTTTAGTGGTAGACAAAAGTTGAGAAAAACTTTGGAAGTTAGACCAATAAGCATTGGTATAATGGTGAGCCTATGGAATCCTAGAAGGAGACAATAAAAGAATCCATAAGCTAGGTTAGATATTAAACAATTAGATTGTGTAAGTCAAATGAAGGATCACAACCAACTAAGAGATTTGTTGTGGAGAAGAAGAAACTTATAAAAAGGAAAGGCTTTGACTCTATTACTAGAATGGTTAGACATTGTGAACAATGTCCCATGCATTGAAATCCATTACAAGTAGGAAAAATTATCATATGAGAAATGATTAACTACCAAGAAAATTATCTAGAAGATTAGGAGTGTAGGGCATTTGTATACAAAGCCCCATGGATGTGCAATCTCATAAGTTATGCAAATTTTTGTTTATAAACATGTACTAGTCAAGTTATTTTAGATTGAAAGAATACATTGGATTTTCTCCCCCATGAAGGTTCTCCTAAAAAACATTGGTGTCTTGTATATGAATGTTCTATGTATGATTTTCTAATTCTTATTATGTTAATTTTTTAATAAGGAAATGAATCTAGGCCAAAATAATCACACAAGACATATTATGGTTTTAATTGAAATGCAATTTGAGTGTCATTGGGAGATTTTGACTCGCCCATATATTATAGATCAATTTGGTATCAGAAGAGAAGATTTCTATGTCTAAATTTTAGTAAGGAAGTCATCAGAAATATCTCAAGAGAGAATGACTCGATAATTGTAGGAGATAGATTAATAAATCCAAGAGGGTAATAAACAGTGGAGGAAGATAGTCTGGCAGTTAGAGGAGAATAATGAGGAGTTGTAGACGTCTCTAGAAAGTCATGTGAAACTTATTAAGGAGTAGTGTGACCAAGTTCTAGATAGAATACAACAATAATTGATGACCAAACAAGACATACTGGCCAATATTCAAATGATTCAGTCCAAAGAGATGAAAAGAAAGAGGAGGTTCACCACTTGCTTGAATTATATCAACATTTGAGACTTTTGGTTGTTTTAAGAGTCATACCAAATGGATGGACTCAAAATTGCTACAGAGGATGTTCTTTGATGGCCAAGGGTTTGGAAAATATGGTCAAGGATTGAAGAGCCCCATTGTGGTGAATTCTAGACCATCTCAAATTGGTTTAGGATATGATGGTCATAACATAGCTCAAGAAGAATGTTCCAAGACTACCACAAGCATCTTGTCAACTCCAAAGGTCATTTTTGTAAAGGTTCAAGATGATGGAAGTTCAGGTAATCCAAGTAAAGAGTGGACCATAGAAAGTGATCCACAATCCTATGCAAGTTGTTCATAAGATAGATAAAAGGAGAACCAATCACCTATGCACAATCTAGTAAATGGATATCATGTCATGGAGACCAAAAGCATAAGGGTAGGCATGAAAGTTTTTTGAACAAGAAGCCTTTAGTATTTTTATTTTATTGTAAGAAAAATGGTCATAAGGAATTTCGATGTCAATATTCCTTGTTCCTTTTGTGTATTGAAAAACCATTGCACGATAAAATGTTAGGTAAAGTTGTTCATCACAAAATACCCTAGGTGTTTTAGGAAGAAGAAGGATGTAGAACTCTCTCTTCCCAAAATACCTAAAAATGGTTCGTTTGATCCAAAAATGGATTATGATATTGAAGGAAGTTGAATAGAGAAAGTGAGTAGTTCCTAGGGGTAATGCACTCTCTAAGAAGTTGTATAGTTGACTATATTAGAGTTAAACTAAAGACTAAGTTGGTTGAAAAAATAGCAGTCATCGAGAGTGTGATTTTCATTAATACTAGGCATAAATTAGTTTAGCTCATGAATCAAATGCAAGATAGTGATCACAATTTTTTGTTAACTGTGGAGACATGGATTGGAACACAAATTCTTGTGTAAAACTACATATTAACATAATGGTACAAGCTATAATCACAATCTAGTTTACTGAGAGATTGAATTAATCTCACAACTATGGTTCTCAATTGAATTGATACCAATTTAACTATCGTGTACTAGTTATTGTAAACAACAATATAATCATTTCGTGTTGATTATATTATTTATGCATGTAGGTAAGGCTGAGGTATAACTATATAAAGCGAACAGAGCCTAGTATATTATAATGGCGCTATGCCATATTACCTATTCCTATAAGTGAGATTGTGGGGTACAATATACTACGAGAGAAAATAGAGCTTTATATATTATAACGACACTATGATATAATACATATATTCACATGTTTTTAAAATAAACTATCAATTACTAGATACAAAAATACTAACCCAATCTAATCGGGGTTCATATGTCAACGATTAATAGTCTAGGAAATGACAAAAAGATTTTTAATAGATCACATTTCATTAACGTAATAATCTAGGGTAATCGATGAGATTATAATATATAATTTCTAATCACCATTAATTAAATTCTATATTTATATGCCATATCTATTACAACATTCCAAATGGTGATTTCTTCACAAAATGCAAAAAACATACAACTATCATGATAATATTAGCTACAATAACATTTTTCTCATTCTTAGGCTGATAACAAATTCAATCATTCATAAGCATTAATCATTCATAAGCATTGAAATGTATAAACATCTTTTAAATTGTTTATAAAAAAAATAATAATATGTCAAATGTTACAGTGAAATCTCACTAGCATGATTAGTTTCAAAGGTTTCATTTGTAGGGTGACCTAGGGTCAAAACTCGGTGTAGTAAGGAGGATACACCTAAAGATATCCAACCAACTAAGAGTTGATGTGGCCTAGGCCGGGTGCCATCCCCAGCTGATTTTGACGGCTTAGATGCCCCTAGGTCATGGTTTCTTGGTCAAAGGCTAGTCCCTCAAGTTGTGGATACGTTAGCAAAAACAAATGTCAACTGTTACCATTAACCATGGAGCTATTCTCGATATTGAATGTCAACCCAACCTCACGTCAACTTGTTAATTTTAAATTGATCCATCAATTGACCTCCCTACTAGCTCCTTTGGGTACTCTCCTTCTCCAAGGACCCCCCAGTCGCAATGAGGTTGTATGGAGAAAATACTTGCTAGCAGTGATTGAAGGTTGAAACCATCAAGATTGAGAAGAGTCCCCACTTCTTTACAATGTCCAATAGACCAAACTCTCAATAAGAATCCATTAAAAGTCATTTCCACATTACGATAGCCACCCAACATTAGGGTGGAAAAAATGTTTTCTTCCAAATCCAAGCCCTCGTTTTATAGTATTTGTGGCTCATGCCACTTCTCCAACCAATGCATAATTATATTTTAATAATTACCTATTAGCTTAATATTCACCCTTCTATGAGTCACTCATTTGCACAAATTCACATGTAATTACCCATTTAAAAATTATAAATACTGAATTTTACTCACGCAACTCTGTAAATTCCTATTTTAAATCCTAGGTGTTCCTTTGATCTTCTCATGGTTTCCTATTTTAGTGGTGCACAAAGAGTTACTTGTCTCAGTCATTAATTAGCTCACTTAACTTCACTCAAGCCCACCCTTCTTGTTGACCCTCAACCAAGTTTTGGGGAAACTTTGGTCAACTTTGGACCACTTTTGGACTTCGACACATCGGTCGAAGGAGCACCCAAGCGGAGTTGAGATCACATATCTCACCTATTTTTGTAGGCTATGTGGACTCAGTAAGGGGTCCTCTAGGGTTTTGTAATGGGTTTATGGAATGTTTGCCCATGGGTTCTCCCCATGATTAGGCCCTATTGTAAGATTTTGTAAAGTATAAAGAAGAGGAATGTATTGTAGAATTGATAGTCTAGAAGTGCTTTGTGCAAGTGAATGTATGTGCATCGAGGCTTTGTGCTCGAATGTGATTTTGTAGAAGGTGTTAAGTGTTGTGATAAGAGATTTTGGATCGATGCAATTGATCTAGTTTTTGGAAGGAGGGTCTAGTGATTAGTGCGCATATCTCTTGTCTGTGCAAAGTTTGACTATGTGGCTTAGTGTACAGGAGTGACTAGATGTAAGATTTTGGCGAATAATAAAGAGGTGAAACAATTTGTGGACGTAGCCCCACCCTGGGGTGAACCACGTATATCTGGTGTCTCATGGTTTTCTTTGTGCAGTGTTATCTATGTTATGTTTTTCTTAGTGCTTAGATTATGACGTGTAATTAATATGTATGTGTTGCTTAAATACTTTACTTATGTTAAAAGATAAATGAATGTTAGATCTGACTCATAGTGCTATGTGCTAATTGTTTAAGGTGCATAATCATTTGTTGTTACTACACTAGATCTATCTTTGATTATTCTCTGTGATGTTAATAGGGTTAATAAACTAATGTGTGTCACTCCCTAAGCATTAACATAATATTTTGTGAAGTGCTATTATCACAGATCCGTGTCCCAACTTGGTTACAGACACCTACGTCCTGTAACCCCCCCTACTTCTACCTCGGGTGAGACTTCGTCTGCTTCGTAGGTGTTGCTGAAAGAGTCAGTAGTCAGGGTTTTGTTGGTGTGTTGTTAAGCATTGAACCCTGGGTCTGCCCCTGTGCCAACAAATGGTTCCATTGTCGGGACTTGAAACTGTGATTACTGGGAACTGAAGTAAAGAAAAAGAGAGGCTTTTTGCATAGATTTGTTGCTGAAGTGCGCAATACTCTACTTAACTTATGAAGCTTTGTGCCAAGAAAGTAAGTTGTTCCGAAGAAAAGAGATGCAAGAACCTAGAATTTGTTTTTGCAGATTGTAGGTCCAGCACTATAATCCTAGGGGAAGTGCGCAGTACAAAACATATTGGGGAACATTTAAGAAAAAAAGAGGATTGACTTTGCATTATAATTGCAGAAGACCGGGACATCTTGATAAGGAATTCCCTGGGGTAGGCCCTGTTTGTCTTTGTTGTAAGATTGTTGGTCATGAAGTTGAATATTGTCCAAGGATTATTGCTAAAGTTGAAGGGATGAACATAAGACAAGAAAACTATGAAAAATATCGAGAGACTAAGGGCATGTTAGAAAGTCAAAAAGACAAAGGATCAGAGGAAGTTCAGTCTAAGTTATTACAGTTTAAAGAAACAATGGATATTCATAGGGATGTCAGTTTACCAGAAATTCCGGAAGAAAAACAACACATAAGTGTAAGAATAAAAGACTTCAACATAGACCGTATAATCCTAGATGAAGAAACACAAGTGAATATTATGACAGAAGAAACTTGGGAAATTTTGGGAAAGCCTATTGTGGTACCTTCTTTAGGAAGGATAAGCTTGTTTAAGGGAAAGATGATAAATTTATGTGCAAGAGTAATTGTTGTACCTATTAATGTTCATGGAACATCGACTGAAGAAGAATTTGAAGTGATTAGGTTTGTTGAGGAAAACACGACTTTCCCACTTTTGTTAGGTAAGACTTGGATTGAGAAGGATCATATTAGAAGAAAAGAAGAGGAATAAGCTACAGAAAAGAAAAAGAAATAATTAAGGGATTTCATAGCTAGGAAAATAGACTGACTAATAGAAGAACGAGAGGATAAGTCAAAGCAACAAAGAAAAGTAACAATGTAGGAGGGACATAGAGAAAGAGAATTAGGTATCAAGGTTGAAAGAATGCAAGAAGGCTTGAAGGGCCTATCTATCCAAGATAGAAGTATGCCCACTCAGGAAATGTTAAGAAAAGGGATAGTAACTTCAGAATCCTTGAGGGTACCTCAACATTGCGAAGCCACTGCGCTAGGGGAAGATAATGTTGGAAGATTGGTTGTTGTCATTGATGTCAACCCTAGTCATGGGTTTTGGACCGCAAGATTGATGAAGGTATTTGGACATGAAGGAAAATGCTCATGTAGATACAAGACCCATGGATGGATAGTATACATCATGTTGTTTTCGGTGGTATGTGGCACATCACGTGGATCATCATGGTTGAGGAGAAATGAATTTTTGAAGATGACAAAGTGAATTGAAGAAGGAAGTACATGTAGGCCCTGAAGATAATTAAAGAAAAGAATTACAAAATAAGAAATTGTCAGGTTGTCCCTAATGTTAAAAGGAAGTGACACAAATGGTATAAATAAATATCATTATACATTCATTTGATACACAAGTTGAATTTCAGAGGAAATCATAAGTAAAGAAGGCCATATTTCAAGGGAGGATGAAGTCTTTTGGTGATGTGTTCTAAGGTATGTTATTTTCAGGTCATCTTACCACTTTTACTATAACTTTTTTTATAGAATGATTCAGATGGTGAAATTTCTATGGTATTGAGAAGAGATATCACGGTACCTATGGTAAAAATTTCAGCTCTTGATTCACTATAATTATGGAGATACACTATGTGGAACACAGGGTTTATGACCAATCCTGAAGCTAGTCAATAAACAGGTGTTCCGGGTAAAACAATCATAACTTCTTCATCGAGAATCCAAATGAAATGGGAAAAATTTCATTGGAAATAGTATGGACTGTAGTTTCTTGTGTGAGAGTTTCAGAATCTGGTGTTAAATATTGAGTGCAGGGCATTCTGTACAAGTTCGGTCTCCTGAATAAACCAGAATTGAACAAGGTCTACCATTCTCTCTATAACTTATTTTTGGCGAGGATTCAAGGAGTGGAACTTGGAGGAGTTTCAGAGAATACATTGAGTAATATTATCTATAGGATCAGAGTACTCCAAGAATTGAAGAATTGCAGAAATTGAAGAAGTCTTAGGAAGCATTATCAGGTTCTATGTGATGATTGGTTGATGGTGATGATTTAA